>JACEIK010000786.1:273525-290886 GCA_018107945.1 Datura stramonium
ATCGGGACTACCGGGACTCGGACCTAGTCCGGGCTGGGACGGGATGTCTTGTCCCGTTGGCCACCTCTAGTGGTATCCTTCTCCTCATTAGGTTGTTGTGTTAATACTGCCACCTTAGCCAATAAGCAAACAAAACATGCAACTTTGTGAGGATTTTCACTTTCCATCTGTGTTTCTAAGGCTAGTAGTTTAGGTGATGGTTGGGATGATTAATGAGCCCGTAAGCTGTGTTCACCTTGAAAACCCCTTTTTTATCTCCCTGCCACTTGAGTGTATCTTGCCCTACCTCCAAGCCACTGAACTATTCAATTGTGTTGTAGAAATCTGTAACTCTTTGTATTTCCCAGTCATTTAGTTGTCTGCCACCTAAAGATGAAGTTCCACTCTTGGGGTGTCCATAACTCTACTAGGATAATTTGCTGGTGGATAACAAGGTTATATATATCTTGGAAGAGAAGTCCCATCTTGCCTGCTTCATGCTAATGATCCTTCCAGAAATCAGTTTTTTCACCATTTGCTATTTTGATCTTTCTGTTGGCTTTGAAGTCACTCCATAAGGCTCTGATAGATCTCCACAGGCTGACTCCATAAGGTGTGGTGAACTCCTTTGTCATCCATTTATCCATCTCCTCATACTTGGCCTTTATGACTTTTCCTCATAAGGCTTGATTATCATTGTAGTACTTTCATAACCACTTCATTCTGAGTGCCCTGCTTTGAGTTGTCAAGTCCTTTCTCCCCAGTCCCCTCAATCTTTTGCCATGTGTCTCTGCATTCTGTTTAACCAGGTGATAACATTTTCTTTCTTTGTTTGTCCTCTTGATGCTATCCAACCTATTGATGATCCTTGTCGGAATAAGAAATACGGACATCATATATGTTGGAAGTGCATCAAGCACTGAGTTGATTAAGGTCACTTTGCCACCCAGTGAAAGATACTGATACTTCTATCTTGGTATTTTCTTTTAACGCTTATCAATGACATTGTTCCATATTTCTATGGACTTAGACTTACCTACCAAAGGCAATCCTAGGTAGGTGGTTGGCAGAGTGCCAACTTCACCACCTAGGATTGCTTTTAATACTTCTACATTAGGTATTTTATTAACAGAGTACAAAAAACTTTTCCTTCCGTTAACATGTAGTCCAAATATTCCTTCAAATAGGACCAGGATTATTCTCTCTTGATTTGTTCTTCATCATTTGCATATTGAAGGTGAGTTATCTCTAAACTCTTCCTGCCACACCTATCTACCTCAAAACCTCTGATCCAGCCCTTTATTTTTGCAGTTTTGATCATACTATTGAGTCCCTCCATAGCTAATAAGAACAGAAAAAGGGGACAAAGGGTCCGCTTGTCTGAAACCCCTTTGTGCTTTTAAAAAACCTGCTGGTGTGCCATTGATTAGAATTGAAAAGATCATTTTTGAGATGCAGAACTTTATCCACTAGACATGGTCATATGCTTTTCAATGTGTAGTTTGCATAATATTCCTGTTGGTTTTGTTTTATTCTGGAGTCTACTGCTTCATTAGCTATAAGCTCTGCATCCATGATTTGCCTTTTCTTAATGAAGACCCTTTTTTGAGAGTCCACTGGTCTAGATATCACCCTTGTCAATCTTTCTGTGAGTACTTTTGATAAGATCTTGTAGATGCTACCTATTAGGCTGACAGGTTTGTAGACCCTAAACTCTTTTGCACTTTTTTTCTTTAGGATAAGAGCTATGAACGTGGCATTGAAGCTTCTTTCAAACATTCCTTGCTCAAAGAAATTCTGAAAGGCCTACATAATATCCTGTTCACTACTTCCCTGCATTTGATAAAGAACCCTATTGTGAAACCATCTGCATCTGGTGCTTTATCAGCTACACATAGTTTTAGGCATTTGAGTACTTCACCCTCCTCAAAACTTCCTTGTAGAGATTCCTTTTCCTCCACTATTAGCCCAGGGCAGTCTGTGAAGTGACAAGCCGGTCTCCACTGCCCATTGTCTGAGTATAGCTTCTGATAGAAGTCCACTATTTCACCTTGAATTCTTGCTGGATTATGTGTTAGTTCCTCTTGGATAAGAAGTTTATCAATGTTGTATCTTTTGTGAACATTTGCCATTTTGTGGAAGAATTTAGTATTTCTATCTCCTTTTAGCCATAGGGATCTGGATCTTTGTCTCCATGAGATTTCCTCATTCATTATCGGATCTCCATATTCCATGAGCAAGGATTATTTTTCCACTGATTCCTCTTCTGTCAGCCTTCTCTCTTCAGCTATAGCATCCAATTCTGCCATTTTGTGCAGCAATTTCCTCCTCTGTTTGTCCAGGTTCCAGGGCTCAATTCATCTTCACACCTTCAATTTTTTTTTCAAAGTTTTTATTTGGGATGCTAGAATAAAATCAGGCCTCCAGAGAAATTGAAAGAATTGCACCACCCTTTGATTCTGTCACAGAAGCTCGCAGTGCCTAACCACCAGTTTTCAAACTTGAAGTAGCTCTTGTTCCTCTTCCATACTCCTCCTAAAAGAGCAATTGGGGAGTGATCTGCCATAATCCTTTGGAGAGATGTTTGTATCAAGTTGCTGAAGCATTTAATCCATTCATCTGAAATCATTATTCTGTCAATTCTTGATGCTACATCATGGTTATCTCCTTTGAGCCAGGTGAAATTGGCATCCTCCAGTTGCAGGTCAATGAGGTTCATGTCCTCAATAAAATTAGAAAACTTCTTCATGCCTTTTGTTCTTATGATGCAATTTCTCTTTTCTGAAATAAATCTAGAGACATTAAAATCCTCCACAAATAGCCCAAGGTCCTTCCATCAATACTCAGACTGATCCAATCTCTTCCCAGACAAGCCTTCTTTCAATGTAACAGTTTGGGGCATATACACCTGTAATGTGACACATGAAATTCTATAGGTGTGCCTCAAACTTATAGGTGAGAGTGTAGGTACCTATTTTTAGAACTTCCCCTTCCATATCCTGCTATCCCACATCATTAGTATCCCGCCTCTTGTTCCACTGGCTTCTAGGCATGCCATTTTGATCCACCTGCCTCTAACTGCATAATCAAAGCTGATATATCCCCCTCCAATTTGGTTTCTTGTAAGCAGATTATATCTGCTTTCTAATCCCCCATCAAGTTTTCCATCATCCTTCTTTTATCCCTAATATTCAATCCCCTAACGTTCCATAATACTAGTTTGAATTGCATCATGTAGACGTTATAAGGTTTCTCCCCTTGCTTCTATTCCCCCCATTCTTGAATTTCACATCAAAAGCCACTAGATTTTTCAATTGTTGCGCACCTTTAAATCTTGTCTTCTTGCATATGACTGTAGATTCCAGGTTTCTTGCCTGTCTGGAGCTATCCACTTGCAGTAGTAATTCCAGCGCCTCCTCTTCATGACCCTGAAAGTCTACTCCCAATATTTCCCCCAGTTTAAGCATGTTCTGCTGCACCCAAGAGGATACTTTCGTTTCTTTGTCCATTAACATTTGTTGTTGTTGAGTGCGCAGGGGTTCTGCTTCCTGTATTTCCCAGTCCTCGATCACACTGATTGATCGTATCTCTGCTGTTTTGTCAGGTTTTTGTTCTCTCCTTCTTTCCCCTATTGGTTGTAATTGATCTTCTGTCTCTGTTAGTTGATCTAGAGGCTCTTCAGTCGATTTCCCGTCCTTTGTCTCTACAGTGATCTCAAACAAATTTTGTTGTTAAGAGTTTTGCATTGTTGATACAACAATGTGTGAGAATGACGGTGTTCTAGTGCTTCTAATATACCGTCTTTATCTTATGATACCTGGGCCATGCAAGTTAAATCATTAAAGATGACTTGGCTTGCATAATAAGGCCCAATTTCAGCAACTGTATAGTTTCTAGCATTGGGTTTGGGTTGGCTCAGTCCAGCATTTTTCATTAAAAGTAGCATATGCATCTCATGTGTGCTCCTTTCTTCCCTTCCCACAACTGTCAACACCGCATCTCCCACTTGGCTTGACGTACTAGAATCCCTAAAAATCTAGGACTGTTATACGTTATCACAGACGATGTCTCGCTTTGTCCATTGGATATTTGCTTGAGCCAGATATCCCTTTGTATCTACTTCTTCTCCGTCACTGTGCCGCCCAGATTTCAGTGACACTTCGAACTGCTCTTTGGCTTCAGCTCATATCGGAAAGTGATAGGTGATTCCATCTCTGGTAATGGATACCTTTTTGGGCAAACTATTTGCATCATTCACAACTAGGATCCTTGCCCATTTAATATGGTTCTTCAGCTCTGTCTCCTCTTCCGCGGCCACCCATCCTCCACAAATATGGCCAATTTCCACAAATACCTATTGTGACCAGAGATGAAGGGGGAACCCCAATCACTTTGCTCCAAGTTTCTTTGATGTTTATGGAGTTTGCCATGCACCCTGCCGTTGGGCTCCACCATTCCAAGTTGAAGCTATGATTTTTCCATCTCCATTGCCCTTGTAATGTCTGTTCATCCATGAATCTATTGGGAAATTTGAACAAGAAAAATTCTCCATTCATCTTGTAAATATTAACCCCGTAGGCCAACTTCCATGTTGTGGTCAACCATCTTCTGATCTCGGACAAAGCAGGCTTGTCTTTACTCTCCTTTCCCAGTGTCCAACGAGGAATCTGTTCAGATGTCCATCATCTTGACAATTCGTTGCTCCTGTCACATCAATTTTCCTTTTCTTATTCTTCACCTTAGCCTCACGTATCCCTCTTGACTGCCATTTACTGTCTCGTTCAGCTTTGAGTGAGGTAGTTGGATTCTGTTAATCTTGGGGGACCTGGCAGTTTCAGTTTTTTAGGACATTTAATGAAGTTCTCGATTTTGAAAGCTATATCAAACCAACCAGAATTCAAAACTGGTTCTGGGATAATAACTACTGATCTTCCCTCGTTATTAATTGATATGATACCCATATATCTCCCATGCTCATTGTGTTTTGTAGTGCAATAATGCTCTGCCTCTCTCTCTGTATTCTTCCATCTTCTGATACTCTTCTTTTGATCATTTGATGCCTCTCTGAGCGTAAAGCATATCCACTCCATGATTTTGCTGCTTACAGCTAATGTTCTCATCATCTTACGGCTCCTCTCAACCCATTCAAACTAGTCAGCTCCATCTGAGTTCCATTTTGTGATGTCAAAAGACTTGAACTCCACATTGAAGTATATCCTGTTATCCCCCGTTGTAGGGCTATAGACGCAAAGTAGATGAGAAGCTCACTAAGATAACAGCAAGGAAGTTTCCTGCAAAGGTTCACCGGAACGGGGTGGTTCCCCCTCCTAGTAAGTAGGAGAGAGAAGGATCTCGGGAAAGGTGCCTGGGAGCATTTTGATTATTCCACTCAACAGACAGGTATTTTCGAATATCCTAAATTGTTCATTGAAATATCTTAGATATTTATTCAGTTGGTGATGGCTTTTCAACACTTCCCCTCAGCACCAACTTAATTTGTTCTTTGCATCCATTCTGAATGATTGTCCAAATTTTTCAATCTCTTGATGTCCAAGCTCTTTGTGAAATCTCTTGCTCCGCTAAATTTCTCCGTCACTATTCTTTGATTCTTCTTCATAGGTAGTAGTCTCTTTGATATTGACCACCTTTGCTAATCTTGCATCTATATGCTCAGTGTTTGGATGTTTTTGTCATGTAGACCTCCGTAATTGTGGTTGTGGTTCTTCTTAGACTTCTTCTTGTAACACGTCTTGAGTTTTACAGACTCCAGTTTGCCATGACTTCTTGTTTTCCTTTGTGGAGATGCCTCTGGTGTAGATTCTTGTGCTCAAGCAACCAAGAAGTGAAAGAGCATGCATCATCTTTCACACTCCGACTTTCCACCTTTTTACACGACCTGCTATTATTTGGAGGGCTCGATTGTCTTATTTGTTTCCTAATATTTTCTTAACAATTGTCCTTATGTGAACGTTGAATAGCTGTTTCTCGCTCGGATAACTGGATAGTTGTGGTAAGTTGAAGGCCAACATGAAACTTGTTTGACCATCTGGTGAATTCTCTGAAAATTGAGCAGGGGGGTAACCTGAAAATAGCGTAGGAATACCTAGGATTGATATAGGAAACCATAACTATTTTGGGATTGAGCTGTATAGTTAATTGATTGTTGTTTTTTAGCTTCGTTTCTCCTAATAAATAGAAGTTCTTGTTTATAAAAAATAAAATAAAAGAAAAAAAGTAGAAGTTTCTCCTTCTTCTCTTTGTTTCTTGGAATAAATAGTTTTAAAAAACATGAAAACCGTTTAGCCATGGCGAGTTCTCTGAAAAATGAGCAAGTGATTGGATCTGGATAAAGCAGAGAATACCTAGGATTAATATAGCCAACCTCAAACTGTTTTGGGGTTGAGCTGTAGTTGATTGATCGTTGGTTTTTAGCCACGGTCATCCTGTTTTCTGATTCATTTTCCATATAAATAGTTCTTTTTATCAAAAAAGAAAAGGAAATTAACAGAAATTTCGTTTTCTTCTCTTTGTTTCCTGTAATCGGAAGCCTGGATGATAACATCCATCATTTTTGTAACATGAATAATGCAGAGTTTCTTGGAAAATTAAAGTGTTTGGTGTTTCTATTTACTTAGCATGGTTGCAGTGGCTCTTCCGTATCTGTATATATAACGAGAGGTTTAGTTGTGTGCGTGTGCACAAACGGAGATAGACAGATGTATGCGTTTGTTTCGAAGTTACACTTGTTAGGACCCCGGATATGTTCCTAATGCCTATAAGGGTTCTCTTTGTTCTGTCAGCTAATAAGAAGTGTTATTGATCATAGATATGGAACCATCCCGGGATTTTGCAACTGATGCGAGAAAACAGAACCTGTAGTCGGCCTGAAGATGCTGTTGAGAGCTTTCTTGCTGATGATTGCTCAAGTGATGAGAACACAGATTATAATGTGGTTCCTGGAGGTACTTTTTGTTTTTCTCACTTGGGGTATGATTTATCAACTCACAATTTTTTTTTTTTTTTGGTAGTTACAGATTCAATAGAAGGGTTACTTTTGGAGCCTATAGCATTTTGATATAGATCTGCTTCTTGAGGCATCCAGAGGAATCTTTGAATTGAGCTACCATGTAGTTGGATGTATTCCTGATAATATAGATTGCATATTAATCTCTCTATGACACTGTAGCTGTGTTGATTAAGTACATCAACTGCATGATTTGTTGAATTCACATACAATATGTGCAATTGATTAACAGTTTTGGAAATATTTCACCTGCTCATGTTCTGATACCAGAGCCATGTCTGGCTTCTATATTCATTTTTCTGTGGCCTGTTTTCAGTGAGTTCATGATAATAAATGACATCGGGTTGTATTAAGCGCTTCCATTAATATGTTATTGAAATGACAATTAGCCTATCTTCATAATCACATATAAATATCTGTTTGTCAATTTTTGCAGAGAAGCCGAATAGCAACAATGAAGCTCTCAGAAAAAATCATAATGGCTTCCTCCATGGGGTATACTTCTTGCTTCCTATTTGCTAGCTTCCTATTTGCTAGCTTCCATAATTTTGTTGGTATGGTTAATCAATAGATGTTCGGGAAGCTCATGCCATCTGTCTGTTATATATGTTTTGTTTTGTATCTATAATTCATGTTGTATGTGGTGGTGGTTCCATTTTGTGTCTGAGGTTCCATTTGTTTTTTTGAAATGTCATTATTAATTTCCCAGCTCACTGTTTCTGTTTTGCAGAATTGGTGGAGCGATCTTCTAGAAAATAATTGCAAAGAAGTTGATTATAGTGGCAAAATGGTTCTGCTACTCGACATCCTGACAATGAGCTCTAATAATGGTGACAAAGCACTTGTGTTTAGTCAGAGCTTGTTAACCCTAGATCTCATTGAACTCTATCTTTCAAAACTAACACGCCCAGGGAAAAAGGGGAAGTATTGGAAACGGCGGAAAGACTGGTACAGGTGTGTTTACCTTGTTTAAATTATTTTGGACGAGGATGAAAATTACCTCGTTGTTGTTATTGTTAATACTACAGTACTTGATTTTACTGATTTTTTTTTGCCATTTGTTGAACTGTGTGACTATTACGTCTAAAGGAAGCTGTTAGGAAGAATATACTTTTATTTACTTGATTATATTTTCAGCACATTCACTTACATGCGAGCCTGATTCTTTTGTTATGGGCCGAACTTGTGAAATATCTTTTAGTGAATGGTGGCGGCGAGATTTTAACCCAAGACCTCTGCCTACTCTAGTACCATGTTGAAGTGTGTGACCATCTCATCTAAACACTTTAGCTATTAGAGGGAGCACACTTTTATTTGCTTAATTATGTTTTCAACACACCCTTTCACGGACCGATTTAATTTTTTATGGTCATTGAGAATTCTTTTTATTGATGGGTGAAGATGAAACTCGAACTCTTGATATTGGCATGTTTGGATATCATGTGAGAAAGTGGATCTTAGGCTTAACTCAAGCTCAAAGACCAGTTCATGTGGTAAGGATTGCCCAAGAACATTTAAGGAGACAGAGGTCCACTCTCCAATCAATGTGGAACAATTTAACATCATATAGTATAGTCATGCTTGTCAGTTGGAGCGTGGATAATATAATATGAAGGTCAACCTTGAGAAATACGATAATGTGTATGGTGTATGGTTCTGCCTTTGATGCCATGTAAAGAAAATAGATCTTGGTCCTAACTCCATTCTAAAGTTGGCTCATGACGTTAGGATTGCCCAATACCAAAAGTAGGATCTCACCTTGCTTTAATACCATTTTAAAGTGTGCCTCCATGACTGATCCTGAATGAAAATGAATGATAAAAGGTAGCATGTCATATCAACAGAAAGTTCTGAACATATTTCATTGTTTTTCTTTGTTGATGAAGTAAAGGATTCAATTTCTGGCATCAAGATGATGCAAAGTAGTTACAAAAGAGTAGGAGCAAAAGAAACTAAGTAGCTCAATTACAATCTTCAAGCTATGGTCAGTGAGCTAACAAAGTTTAAAAAGGTGACTGGGAAGCCTATAGGAGACAAATAAGCGCAACTATACAGATACACAAGACACCTAACTTTTATAGACTGAAAGGTAGTTGTTATCCCATCAAAGCATCTTCTATTACTCTCATTCCAGATACATAAGACACTCCAACAAATAGCTGCGAGTATCATCTTCCAAATTGTCTTGATGGAGCTATCAACTCTCCAATTACTCCAGTTTTCAAAAGCATCCTTGATGTTCTGTGGCATGACCCAGCTGAGCCCAAAGAGTGATAGAAACATGTTCCATAGGTCTGATGCCACTGGGCATTGTAAAAAAAAGATGGTTATGTGTTTCAGAATCCTTCAGGCACATGTAGCACCTATTTGCATTGTGAAATTTTCTTTTAGCTAGGTTGTCTTGTGTTAGACATGCTCCATGAAGGGCAGTCCAGTTGAAGTAGCTAATCTTGGGGGGTAATTTGATTTTCCAGATGAGCTTCCTGGGCCAGTTCTCAGTGATTGTATTATGAGGTCCTAGTATTTGGTATGCTATCTTCATTAAGAATTCCTTCTTATCTGTGTCTCCCCATCTGAATTTTTCAGGAACTAGGTTGTTGATATTGGTATTGTAGAGAGTTGCTAGTATTCTGACCATTTCTTCTATCTCCCAATCTTGTAAGTTCCTTTGTAGGATTATGTTCCATGTGTTTCCTTCCCTGTTCTGCTGGACTTGAGTCTGTGTTATTGGCTATCTGAAAAATGCTGGGATAGGCAGTCATTCAATCAGAATTCCCAAGCCACTTATCCTTCCAGAATCTGATCTTGTGTCGACTGCCTACTACAAGATGGTGATATAGTGAGAATTCCTCCCAGAGTTTGCTAATGTGTTTCCATACTCCCATTCCATATGGCTCTCTTGAAGTATTGGACCTCCATTGGTTCAATGCACCATGCTTGATAATTATGACTTCCTTCCATAAACTTTGTTCCTCCTGGGTATATCTCCAAAGCCATTTCATAAGTAGACATTTATTATGTAAAGCTAAGCCCCTGATGCGTAGGCCTCCTAACTTCTTTGGCAGTATGACTTTGTCCCATTTGACCAGATGGAATATGTGTTGACTGCTGTTGCCCTCCCATAGGAAATTCCTCCTAGTTTTGTCAAGTTGTTCCAATATCTTGTTGGGGATGGGATGTAGAGACATACTGTAGGTTGGGATGCTATCAAGCACACTGTTGATCAGTGTTAATCTGCCTCCCATTGATAAGTACTGCGTCTGCCACCCTGCTCCAAGTCTTTTTTCAAAATTTTCTGCCACCCTGCTCCAAATGCCTTTTGCTTTGTACTTAGCCCCTAGTGGGAGGCCCAAATAGGTGGTTGGAAGAGAACCTATTTTGCATCCCTGGATATCTGAGAGGGCTTCAAGATTCTGCACCTCATTGACTAGATATATTACAATAGCTTCGAAAATCAAAAGAGTTAGGCTTAAATAGAGGACCTGATTTCTGTTTGCCCCACACAACATCAGTGTGTCGTCTGCATATGGTAGATGGGAGATATTGACCATCCTGCCCCTTCCTACATCAAAGCCATTTAACCACTGCATTTGTTTAGCTTTATCCAACATTTTGCCGAGTCCCTCCATTGCTAGTATGAGCAAGAAAGGGGAGAGGGGTTCTCCCTGCCTTAGACCTCTTTGTGGGGAGAAGAAGCCTACTAGGCTCCTGTTAGTGAGGATAGAATACTTCACAGTGGATATGTTGAATTTAATCCATTTGATCCACCTTTCACCAAATCCCATCTTCCTGAGTATAGATGTGAGATAAGACCAATTAACTTGGTCAAAAGCCTTCTCAATATCCAACTTGCAAAGTAGTCCAGAACTCTTTTTCTTTGGTTGCCAATCTAGGACTTAATTAGCAATAAGAGAAGCATCAATGATTTGCCTCCCTTGGATGAAGACATTTTGTTGATTTGAGTCCAGCTTCCCAACCGCTTTCTTCAGTCTTTCTGCCAAGACTTTTGCTATAATCTTGTAGGTGCTGCCAATTAAACTAATTGGCCTGGAATCTCTTAATTCCATTGCTCCCTTCTTCTTGGGGATGAGGGCTATGAAGAAAGCATTGCAAGATTTCACCATCCAACACTGTTGATGGTAGTGATGCAGGGCTGCTAGTAAGTCAGACTTGATAAAATCCCATGCTTTCTGAAAGAATGCCATAGTGTACCCATCTGGCCAGGGGCTTTGTCAGGGGCACAAGAGTTGATGGATGCTAGGACCTCTTCTTCCTCAAACGTTGCTTCCAAGTTGTTGCTCTCCTCTACAGTGATGGAACCTTCCCCTTCAAAGGCTGCAGATGGTCTCCATGTCTCTAGTTCAACATATAGATTTTCAAAGTACTCCAAAGTCTTCCTTTTCACTGCTTCCTTATCTTCTATGATCTCATTCCCCACCAGTAACCTGCCAATGCAGTTGCATCTCCTATAGGAATTGGTCATCTTCTGAAAATACTTGTTCCTGTCCCCTTCTTTTAGCCAAAGGCACCTAGATTTTTGCCTCCAAGAAATCTCCTCTATCTTTGCTATCTGTTGGATTTCAACTTTCAGAGTGGTCATAAGTTTCACCTCATTGGTGTTCAGTTGCCTTCCTTCAGTAGTCTGTTCTAGTGTCATCAGGTCCTCTAGTGCTTTTGAGTTCCAGCTATCCAGTTTCCCAAATTCATTTTTATTCCAGTTGGTACTGTCCTTCAAGTTTTTAAGTTTCTGAAGAAATATGAAATCTGGCCTCCCCATGAAATTATAACTCTGCCACCATCTCTTTAGTTTATCAATGAATTCATATGCCTCTAACCACATGTTCTCAAACTTAAAGTATGAGGGTGAAGGATCCCAGTCTTCACTTTCCAACAACAAAGGTCTATGATCTGAAACCACCATTGGTAAAGCAATTTGTCTCACTGCTCTAAAGGAGTCGCTCCACTCTGTTGAAATGAGAAACCTGTCAATTCTTGAAGCTTGTTGTCAGTTTCCACCTCTGGCCCAAGTGAATTGCGCTCCTTGTAATGGCAAATCGATCAACTCAAGATCTTGAATTACGTCTGAGAATGTTTCCATACCTACTGATCTCCTGGAGCAACATAATATTTCATTCTCAAATCTACAAACATTGAAATCCCCTACTATAACCCATTGTTCTTCCTAGAGCCCTCTGATTCTGCTAATTCTCCCCACATCTCCTCCCTTTCAGGGTTAGTATGAGGGCCATAGATACCAGTGAAGCACCATCTAAAGTTCTTGGATGAACTTTCTAACATACAAGAGATTGAATAGCATCCTGTCATAGTGTCCACCTTTACCCATTTCCTTTTGTCCCAAATAATGAGAATTCCACCTCTGGTTCCTGAAGCTTTAAGCTCTACCCATTCTGCCCATTTGGTCCCCCATATCAGTTGAATCAATATGTCGGAACATCCTTCAACTTTTGTTTCCTGTAAGCACAGGATGTCGACCCTCCATTTCTGAATGAGTGATTTAATTGTACATCGCTTGCTCCCCTCATTCAACCCCCTGACATTCCAACTCAAAATTTTTAGAATCATCCAGCTTGTTAGTTGTACTGCCTTCCCCTACTCCCATTAGATTGTTGACCTTTTTTTTATCATAATTGATCCCACGGGTTATTCTCTTCCTTTCCCCTTCACCTCTGTTTTTCTTTGCTCTCCCTGACCTCTGCTGCTTTGCTTCTTGTTGTTCCAGTTGAATTCACCTCCTTTGCTCCATGAACTAGATCCAAAAGATCATGTTCAAACCCTGTTGCATTGACTCCGAAGGCCTTGCATGCCTTAACCATGGTGATTCTAGTCCACTTTGAGGTTTCAGTGGTGGTTGGTTTGTCAATTAGCTGAGGAGTAGGGCTTCTTTTGTGCCAAGTTAATGGTAAGGCATCACAGACCTCTGGGGAGGAGAAATCAGTGTCGGAACTAGAGATAGAGAGCAGTTCATCACTTGGGACTTGTGGTCTAAGTTGCTCGAACTCGGGTGCGGATCTAAAGGTCGGACCCTTCATGATTTAATTTTTAAGATTCGGGGATATGGATCTAGGTACGGATACGGGTGAGGGGATTCGGCAAAAAATAAATTAACAATTAAAAATATAGCTAAAAAAATATGCATAATTATGACATTATGAAAAAAACTTACGAGAGTGTAGTGTAGTAACTAAGAGTATGATATTGACTGTTATTGTCAATATACATTTATCTTTAATTTATAATTAAGTAATTGTAATGTTTCTCTTCATTTTATAAACTCTAATTTAGTATATGTAATGTTTATCTTTATTTTACCATAGATAAATAAATATATATTTATCCTTATAAACAACATGGCAGCATTACTCAAAAAAAAAAAAAAAACGTGGCAACATTAGTAAAGAAGTCAATTAAAATTAAAAAAGAGGTCGCTTAATAGTCTCTGAGTCGTCTTCTTCTCCTTTCGTTCTCGTCTCTGCGTCTTCTTCTCTCCTTCCTTCTCTGAATCTTCTTTCCCAACAAACCTTTTTTCCAGATCTCTGATTTTCCCCCTACAACACGACATCACAATCCATTCAAGCCCTCCCCAATACGTGTAAGTCTAATAGTCCACCACCCATTCTCAGCTTCTCTGCTCCTAAAAAAAACCTGGAGCTTTTGATTTCAGAAACATGCAACATGAACAAGAAGATTGACCAAGACAAAAAGCTTCAAAGGAGACAAAAGGACTAATTGAAGGTATTTCGTTTTCCATCTCTTCAAATCTTTACTTTGAAAAGTCAAAATTTCTATTTTTTTCCCAAATTGTTGGTCTACACACCCGATCTCGTTTGATCGGATCTGACACAGATCCCACACCCTTACCCAGTCAATGTCGTGTCGACACGGGTGCGGCACCCAAACTGCTGAGTTCGAGTAACTTAGCTTGTGATCATAGTGGTCTATGAATTGAGATCTCAAATCTCCAGCCCTCTTTCAATAATTCTAAGCTTCTTGGAATTTCTTTCAAGTTGTTCCCCATGCAGATTCTTGCGTAGTAAAGGTGGGTTTGATGCTTCGTATCTTCATCAATATCGACATAACCTCTGCACTTATCACCGATAAACTTGAAAGTCTCGGTCGACCATGCATGGATTGGTATTCCGAAGGCTCTCACCCATTTGTTCTGTCTTCTCGATGTCAAATAAGAGCCGTCCACCAGCGACCACCATTCTATTGTCAATTTCCTTCCCTTCCAGTTCCATTCGCCGACTTTTACCCTACTTGTTTCAGTCTTCGAAGGAAGCTCGAACAAGTATTGATTATGCTTGGTGGGGGTGACTCTAAGCCCTGCAGTAACTTGCCATCTTCCAACGAACCATTTCTGAATGACCTCTGAGTTAGGGCTAGTGTTGAAAGGGTCATTAAATTCTGCAATAAGACATCTTGAGAGATAGTGGTCCATATTCCTTTCTCTTGCTTCTGCATTGGTCGTGTTTGACCAGTTTGAAATTTTTGTAGCCTCCTTGCATGACCTCGCTTCATCGACGAGATGAAATCTAAGATCTGTATAAGAGCCCAAATAATTTTGTATCTTCCCTGCTATTTCATGCCACCCATTGTTATAGTTGCCTTCTGGAATGATGATTGCTTCCTTCTAGTCCCCGAGAATCGTTTCTATTCTAACGAATTGACCATAGCTATTGAAGTTTTGAATGACTCTGAAAATGTAGCCCTGAATTTTCCTCCCCACCTTTTGCATTTGTTTCCCTGCTGTAGGGAAGCCTGTTTCAGAGCTTCACAAACCCAACGATTGTTACCATCGATTTTAATGCTGCTAATGAACCTTCTGCTGCTTTCTGTTAAAATGAACCATCTGTCGCCTAAATTTCTCAAAGTAAAGGACTTTCCGCTCGAATTAAAAGAAATACCCCGATCCATAACTAGGCAGAGATAGGAAATTCATAGGAAAAGTACTTGCCGGATATAAGAACTGAAAAAAGAGGAGAGAGAGAGAGAGAGAGAGAGAGTGGTGCGGTTCCCAAGAGAGAGCATTTTTTGAATTATCTATCCACTTAATGTTTATGTTGTGACCCCAACTCCATACCACCATCCTAGGCCCTCATAATTTTTCTCCGCTTCTCGAGGAAGTAATAGGCCTTGGAATTGATTTTTAGGTTTTATGTTGGGGGTTTGGGGGAAGGCCAAAGGGAAAGCTAAGGGAGACTTATTATGCCATATTTCATTGCTTGGGTGGGTCTTGCAGGCAAGCTCCCTTCTGCCTTTGCACTCGAGGGCCAATTCCCATCGTCCCAAGGATACCTTATCTAAAAGTTTGACATGTTAGAGGGGGCACACTTTTATTTACTGAAGGTATCTTCTACCAACATTGGTGTGGAAGCCATCTTTGTTGTTGCATTTCTTATGAATATGTTACAATGCCATTTGAATGATACAATTCTGCAAAATTTTGTTGTCTTTAAAATAATATTTGACATATTTTCTAGAGTGATAAGNATAAGGGTTGCAATCATCTAGTCCAAGAAAAAAGGAACCTTTCCCTAGTTTACAATGGAAAGAAAACAAGCCCATTGATTCACATATTATGTGGCACACACATCTACTTCTTTTCAGAGACTGTCCTTATAATTACTAGCCATCCAAACGAAGGCTCAACGAAGTAGATATAGTCATCTTGTTAGTTTCACTTTTTAGTTTAGCTTTTCTTATTCATCACAGGAGCTCTTTAGGGGCTCTCTTCCTTTTGATTATGGTAAAATGGAGCATAAAAATAATTGGTACACTGAACATTAATTAAATAAGTAGATTTATTTTCAAAGAAGTTGTCTTATTGAAATTATCCTCAAATTCCATCGAAACCAGAATTGCCAACATTTCCTCTTTCCTCGCACTAAATCTCAGATTTAGAAATGAGTAGAATCAAGTATTTCACTTGTTGTCTCCTTATATGATTTTGGGCAGTCCACTCATGGGCTAACTTTTGGGGTTAAGTTAGGTGCAAGACTCATTTCTTATATTATATTACATCCTAACTCATATTGTGTGGTCCATGCTCTTATATCCAGTCTTAGACGTGTTGGGATGTTAAGTGTTCCCGTATTGGTGGAGGGAATTGATTGTTTCCTTATATAGTATTGGTCAATTCTCACTTCATGACCTAATTTTTGGGAGTTGAGTTAGACCCAAAGTCCATTTCTTATCAAATAGTCTTAAACACAGATTTTGTACTACATCTTAGTCAAAGTTTGTCCCGTTTTTGATGGTGAGAAAGCCCAATATCACTTTATAGATGGAGAAGGTTATGATAATGGGATTTAGTGGTGAATGTTATGTGGCTCAATTGTTTCTGAGGATGTGGTTTGTCTTCGTTTTCTTGTATTTGAGAATCTTTTGTCTCCAATTTTGGACAATAGGATTGATGGAAGAACGGAATCATCTGAAAGGCAGAGACTTGTTGACTGTTTTAACAACCCATTGAATAAAAGGGTTAAATGCGCTTTGATATCTACTAGAGCCGGATCTCTTGGAATTAACCTTTATGCTGCCAACCGTGTAATTATAGTTGATGGCTCTTGGAATCCAACTCATGATCTTCAAGCTATATATCGAGCTTGGAGGTATGGCTTTCTTATCTGTTCATTATAAAACACCCGGTACCATTGGAATGAATATTTAGCCTGAATGCTTGTATGATTCTAGGTATGGTCAAACAAAACCTGTTTTTGCTTACCGTTTACTGGCACATGGAACGATGGAGGAAAAGATATACAAGCGTCAGGTAAAACAAGAATCCAAAAACAGCTCATGTCAGAATAGCTTTTATTTCTTGAATGTTTTTTCCTGAATTAGCCGGCCCACACTTTGGCTACTAATAATGGGATAATAGCTTTTATTTCTTGAATTATTTAAGTGGATGATTTAAGCAGGTAACAAAGGAAGGTCTTGCAGCACGGGTTGTTGATAGGCAACAAGTACATAGAACTATATCGAAAGAGGAAATGTTACATCTTTTTGAATTCGGAGATGACGATGGCTGTGATATACCTCTGGAATTGAAGGAAGTAAGAGAACAATCCAGTGAAGCAAACACAAATATAGATGTTGGAAGTGGTCCGAAGCAAAAATTAGCCTTTCCAAATGGATGCTCTTCTTCTGACAAGCTAATGCAAACTTTGATTGACAGGCATCATCCACGGTAGGGCATTGTTTTCTTGCGCTGTCATTTTCAACAATTTCTTTACATAAAATTTCTGTCATTTTCAATGTGTTTTGGGAGTCTTGTGCAATGAGTTTGTGTTCTGAGATTTTTCAAATATGCGTTTTCATTAAACTATATATATTAT
>JACEIK010000786.1:303902-321996 GCA_018107945.1 Datura stramonium
TATCATGAAACTGTTTTAAGCATCTAATTATTCTAATTCTAAGTACCTTGACAAAACTCAAAAGAAACACTCCTTATTCTTAAATACATAATTATTGTTACGATTGTCCAGACTCCTAAAAGACTCCAACTCATTGTATGGTTGCAGTCTACCAGAAACAGAAGGGTGGAAGAACCTAAAATTTTTGTATGTCAAATCTTCACATCTTATTTTCCTAAAATTCAAACATAAGAGGTGTTACTAAAATCCTTCAAGTGTAACAATGTAATTTTTGTATATTTTTTTAAAGAATAAATTAATCTCATAAATAGGCAATAAATTAACCAAAAGATGCATTATTTTTGTATGTCATAAACCTAAATCAACCAGGAATTCGAGAATATAAATTTAAAGATACATGGAACATCAATTAACATTTAGAAAAACTAAAAACTATAAAAAGAGAAAAGAGAAGATTTACCTTGGTGGTGAGGAGTAAATTTGGGCAGAATCCCTAACTGAGAAGAATAATCCTTATCCCTTATCCTTTGTTGAGGTAGTAATTCCTAAAATAAATTTAATATTACAACCAAGTTTCATTTCAACTTCTTTCTACTACACTATATATTCCTCCATTGATATATAAGGAATTGGAAGCAGATACATGAAACATCAACTAAACATGTAAGAAAAGCTAAAAATCACAAAAAGATAAAAGAGAAGATTTACCTCGGTGGCGAGGAGTAAATTTGAACATAATCTCTAATCGAGAAGAATAATCCTTGTCCCTTATCCTCTGTTGAGGTAGTAATCTCTAAAATAAACTCAATGTTACAGTCAAGTTTGTTTCAACTTCTTTCTGTTGCACTAACATTCCTACGTTGATATAAAAGGGATTGGAAGAACATTTTTTTTATCAACAATCCCTAAGAATTTTATATATCAACTTATCTCTCACTCTTTTTAAGATGAGAGAGGGAAAGGCGCAAAAGAAGATGCAGAGAAGGAGGGAAAGAAATAGGCGGAGGAAGCGAGTACTTTTAGCAGAAGTTATTAGAGGAAGAGACATCAATTATCAAGATGAAAAAACGTGACTGTTGGGTTTTCTTTTTTTTAATTTTAATGAACAAACTGGAAAAAAAAAGAATATAGGAAAAAAGATAAATGAGATTCCTTAACTGTGAGGTATGACATATAGGCGGGCTTAAGTCCCTCCTTTATATAAATATATAGATAGATTCAAAATCTGATTTTCATGAATGAACAAAGACCCCTTTATATAGTAGTGAAAAAGGGGTTGGTCAAAAGATATCATAAATAAAAATGATACTTCCTAGGACTTAGAAAAATACCACACAAATTATCCTATGAAGTCAACAAAGAACAAAACAACTATTAAATGGCATCGAAGGCTGCCACACAAAAAGTCCTAGGAGTCAACATAGAATAAAACAACTCTTGAATATAATTCTAGAAACTAATTTTAAAAATGTTGTAGTATTTTCCCCATTTAGGGATGATTTGGGCTCCATTTCATCTCCTCTTGGACTTTAATTTGGGCCTTCAAATAGATGTAAGACTTGGAGAAAATATCTTCATTGGGCTTGAGATCTTCTTCCATCACAAGACACTTTTTAATAGCTAATTCTAGCCCATTAAGTTGGTCTTCAAATTTCCTTATTTGAGATCTTGTCATAGGGTCCTCTTGGAGCTTTCAAAGCTTCCTTAGTTGATGACGAGTTTCCATGGATGTTATCATTCCACTCTTCTTCAAGAGAATTCCTCATTGAATTCAATGATGCATCAAATAAAGAAAGATCAGAAATATTAAAGGTAACACTAACTTGATATTCACCAGGAAGATCAAGTTTGTAAGCATTGTCTCCAATCTTTTCAAGGACATCAAATGGAACATCTCCTCTTGGGTGTAATTTGGATTTTATTTTGGCAGGAAACCTTTCCTTATTAAAGTGCACCCATACTAAATTTTCAGGCTTAAAAATAATAGATGTTTGTCCCTTATTTCTTCTTATGGAAGTTTGTTCATTCTTCCATTCAATTGCAAGCCTTGTTTGTTCATGAATCTTCTTCATCATTTCAGCCTTTTTCCTACAATCAGATTAACAATATCATTAGTAGGCAAAGGTAGAAAATCAAGAGGGTTGAGGGGATTAAATCCATAAACATCTTCAAAATGAGACTTACCAGTAGAAGAATGGATAGTTCTATTATAGGGAAACTCTACCATGGGTAAATGTTCCTTCCAAAAAGTAAATTTTCCCTTTAAAATAGCCCTTAACATATTCCCTAAAGTCTTATCAACTACTTCTATTTGTCCATCAGTTTGCAGATGATAAGATATAGAAAATAACAATTTAATCCCCAACTTTCCCCAAAGAACTCTCCAAAAATGACTTAATAACCTAGCATCCCTATCACTAATAATAGTTTTAGGTATACCATGTAATTTAACCACTTCTTTCACAAAGAAATCAGCCACATGTGATGCATCATTAGTCTTCAAACATGGAATAATGTAAGCCAGTTTTGAAAATCGGTATACAACTACAAATATACTATCCTTACCCAGTTTAGTTCTAGGCAGACCTAACACAATCCATGGAAATATCAATCAAAGGAGAAGTAGGAATAATTAAAGGAGTATAAAGACTATGAGGTAACACTTTTAATTTGTCCTGTTTACATTCAAGACACTGGGAACACACTTTCTCAACATCCTTTCACATGCCAGGAAAAAAAATATGTTCAACAAGTATATCCAAAGTTTTTAGAACTCCAAAGTGTCCCATGAGCCTACCACAATGTGTTTCCCTAACAAATAATTCACGCAAAGAGCTATTAGGAATACACAACTTATTTTTATTAAAAAGAAATCCATCTTAAAGATTGAACCACTCATAAGGACCCAACTTACACTCTGCAAAAGACTTGCCAAAATTAGAATCATTAGCATAAAGGCCCTTGATTCGATCAAAATCCATCAATTTAGAACTAAGAGTAGAGACCAAGACATACCTTATTGAAAATGCATCAGCAACCACATTCTCTTTTCCTTGCTTCTAAGCTATCACATATGGGATGGTTTCAATGAATTTAACCCATTTTGCATGCCTACGATTAATCTTACCTTGGCTCTTTAAGTATCTAAAGGATTCATGATCATTCTTAACCACAAATTCTCTAGACCACAAATAATGTTTCCATGTAGCTAAAGCTTTTACCAAAGCATGTAGATCTTTTTCATAGGTTGAGTAGTTCAATGTAGCTCCATTTAGATTTTTAGTTAAGTATGCAATAGTCTTGGAATCCTTCTTTAAAACAGCACCTATTCCTCTTCTGGAGGCATCACATTCAACATCAAAAGACTTAGAAAAATCAGTCAATTGCAAAAGAGGAGCAGAACACAAATTTTCTTTTAATAAGTTAAAAGAAGCATCTTGTTCTTTTCCCTATGTGAAAACCTTGTCCTTCTTAATAACTTCAATCAAAGTAGTAGTAATGGTGCTAAAATCTCTAATAAACCTCCTATAAAAACTAGCAAGCACATTGAAACTCTTAATTTCAGTTACACTTTTAGGTTTAGGCTATTCTTTAATCACCTTGATTTTCTCTTCATCAACTTCAACTTCCTTAGAACAGACCACAAAATCCTAGTATACCACATGATCCACACAAAAGGTACACTTTTTGAGATTAGCAAACAATTGTTGCTTCTTATGAACTTCAAAAACATGTTTTAGGTGTTCAACATGCTCATTCAGATTTTTAGAAAAGATCAAGATATCATCAAATAAACCACCACAAACTTTCCATGAAAAACCTTTAAAATATGTTTCATCAATCTCATAAAAGTGTTGCGTGCATTAGTCAAGCCAAAAGGAAAAACTAACCACTTATAAAGCCCATATTTGGTCTTAAAAGCAGTTTTCCATTCATCTCCAGGATTATTCAAATCTGATGATAACCACTTTTTTGATAAATATTAGAAAAATTTTTAGACCCATGCAATTGTTCTAACATGTCATCAAGACGAGGGATAGGATGATGATACTTTACCTTGATCTTGTTGATAGTTCAATAATCCACACACATCCTCCACGATCCATCATTTTGGGGCACCAATAGAATAGGAACAGAGCAAGGATTCATGCTCTCTCGCATAAACCCCTTTTCAAGTAACTCTTCAACTTGTTTTTGCAAATGTCACGCCGCAAGTCTCTACCCTGGACGAGACACAATACTTGGAGTCACAAGTAACCCCAAGTCAGCCCATGGTCTATCATAACACTAGCATTCTGAGTAAAAATATAGCGGAAGCTTTAAAATAATAAAATAAAACATTTATGAGGAAGAACTAAACCATAAAGTTTTAATACAACTGAAAATAAACTAAAAATATGGATCTATGTGTGTGTATAAAAGCCATCTATCTGATGAGTTGCTGGGACAAACCCCCAGCTAACTCTAAGACTAACTGGAAGAAATATAACTGAAAAGAAATAATCATTGTCCTCGAAAGATGAGGACACACCACTGGTGCAGCTGAAAACTCCAGAATGCGATCTGCTAACGGAGCTGAGACTGAGAACCTTCAGCTGTATCATAAAATTATACAGCATAAAAGATATGTTTTAGCACTTTGAAGGTACTTAGTAAGTAGGAGAACCATAACACGGAAAATAACATAACTGAGCTATAAAAACATGCAATGACCAACTGTGATGCTGAAACTGAATAAACTGCAATATGTTGAGATGGTCAAAATGACCTTATCTGATGGTCAAAGACATGCCCCTAAATCTGAGATATTGATCTAAATATTCTGAACTGAGATGAACTGAGTAATCTAAAACTATTCTGAGCTGAGCTAATCTGAGACTACTGAACTGAGCTAATTTGAGACTGAACTGACTAGTGGGAGAGTTTATAACCAACATAACCACGTGAGTTAGATATGGGGTCCGACGTATAAATCCCATCGGTAGGACCCAATATACCTTGTAAGGGTATAAAGGCATGAACTGGGTGATGACAAGTCTTGGGCCATAAGGACAATAAAAATAACCTACGGTTGGCAACGTAGTTCTGGAAATCTGGGTACACTAAAACCGTGATCCACTCGGTGCTAAATCCTACTCCCACTGAATAGTACTAGACTGACTACTAAGCTGATAGCTCGAAATAGGGGCCCAAGAATAAGTCAGGAATACCTATCTAGAACTACCGTGGGACTCCTATCGGACCGCATTCTGTAACTGGTATTCTAAGACTGATCAAAGATGCTTATCTGGAAACATCATAGACGTCTAAAGAACAATCTGTAATCTGAAGCTGGGGTCCTAAGGATGGTTAGAGATGCTTATCTGAAAGTGTCATGACCGCCTAAAGAACCATTAAGATCTGATACTGAGTCTAATTCTAATAACGGGGAGGCATTACAGACATCTCAAGAATTAACTATAGTCAAACTGATCAGCTGACATTTCTGGACAACACTAAGTGTAATAATCTGACTGAAACTGGACATGTATATATCGACTATAATTTCCACATACATAAACAATATGGGGATCTCAAATCTGATAAAATCAAGCTACAGGGAAACTAGTCCAACACGCAAGATTCCAAATTCTACTAAATTAAAAACTAGGGCTAAATCATTCCACTAGATACAATTCTCATAAATTTCTAGAAATAGGGAATAATAAAGCAGTTAAAAATCATGAGAAATTCTCTACTTGAAATCTCAAAGAAATTAGTTTGATAATTTTTCTACTTTTCAACTCCACATGGCTGAACTGATACAGAAAATTAGAGAAGATTTTTGGGTAAAGAAGGGAATAACTATTCCCTTGTTGAATTCCTACATACTTTGATTATAAATCACTGAATAAGAAAGCTTGAATATCTACAACTGATGAGGAGCCCTAGATTCTGCTTGAGAGAAGTGACCTGGGTTCTACATTTGATTTATGAAAGTGTATGTGGGGAATGAGGGGGAAATGCATTCACTCCCTCTAATAATCTATGAAATAATACTTAAAATGATTTAGCTTAGGGACTAAATAGGTGGAAAATTAGAAAAATATCCCTGCAATAAAAACCTAAAAATTGACCGACAGGGACCCAATGGGTCACTCAACGAGTTGTTGGTTGTGACCACGACTCATTGGGACCTCTCATTGGTCCTATTGCCTGGGGGTTGAAAACACTGGATCTGGAAATGGGGGACACCATGACTCGTTTGGTGAACCAACTAATCGTTAGTTCCTCCCGCGGTCACTGAACGAGGAAACCTGGAAAGCTCGACAACGGGTGACACAATGGTTCATTGGTGGACCTAATGGGTCGTTGTGTCCAGTCGTTATGTTCAATGAAAGAATTTCTAAAACCCACAAACTTGACACGACGGGTGGTTACCATGATACGTTGTGGAACAACAAGTCGTTGTTTCCACTCGTCATCAAGAGAATAGGTTTATGGGGGTCTAACTCAACGACTCCCACAACAGGTCATTGTTTCTAACAACGACTCACGGGTTGAGTTGTGGGGTCCTGGAGAAGGGAATCTAAGCTGGGGAACCAATGAGTGAAAGGACAACTCGTTGTTTCTGACAACGTGTCATTCCTTGTCCTGTAGGTTCTTAATTGATCATACAGGCTGACCACGGCTGACACAACGAGTCATTGGAGCTAACCACTACTCATTGACTCAGTCGTTCTGAGGCATTTCTTTT
This sequence comes from Datura stramonium, assembly GCA_018107945.1. Taxonomy (NCBI): domain Eukaryota; kingdom Viridiplantae; phylum Streptophyta; class Magnoliopsida; order Solanales; family Solanaceae; genus Datura; species Datura stramonium. The sequence goes on from JACEIK010000786.1 coordinate 310,639, forward strand.
TCTGATTTTTCTTTTGGATTTTTCTTGCATGGTCTGAGTCTGGTCTAGAAAAGTTTTGGGGTGTTACAATGTCTCCCATTGGGATCATTCATCCTAGAATGAGAATATGAGCTGGTTTCTGAAGGAGTAACTGACTCCGAGCTGACTTAACCATACTAACAGTGTTGATGCAATTAGAATGCACATAGAAAATCTTAATAGAGCTGGTAAGAACAGAACTGAACAAAGTACTAAGGAGTGATTTAGTACCTGATGCTGGAACTAAACTGGAAGGGAATAAGTGAGGGCATTTGGCCATCATGTCTGCTTCTTCTTCCCATGTGGCTCCCTCAACTAGCTGGTTCCTCCACAAAACTTTCACCGAAGTGACTTCCTTGTTTCTCAGCTTACGAACCTAACGATCAAGGATCTGAACTAGAACTCTTTGTAAGAGAGACTGTCTTTCCCATGTTGTCTAGTGGCACAACTGAAGTTGGTTCACTGATGCACTTCTTTAATAGTGACACATAGATGACTGGGTGCACCAATGCTAGCTCTGGGGTAGTTCAAACTCATAGGCCACACTGCCAATTCTCTTCAAAATTCTATAAGGTCCCACATATCTCGTACTGAGTTTCCTTTCTTCTCAAATCTCATCACCCCTTTCATGTATGAAATTTTCAAATAAACTCAATCATTCACTGCAAACTCTAACTCTATTCTCCTCACATCACCAAAGAACTTTTGAAGGCTTTGCGCTGTTTTCAACCTCTCCCTGATAAGTTGCACCTTCTGCATTGCCTCGTGAACTGAGCATGGCCTATTAGGGTAGCTTCACCAACCTCAAACCACCCTATAGGAGATCTACACCTCCTACCAAATAATGCCTCAAATGGGGTCATCTGGATACTGGAGTGGTAGCTGTTGTTGTACGCAAACTCAATGAGGGGTAGGTGATCATCCCAATTTCCCTTGAAATCGATCACACACGCTCTCAGATATCTTTCAAGGTCTGTATAGTTCGTTCATCTTGTACATATATCTGCGGGTGAAACATTGTGTTGAGCTTGATTTGGGTACCAAGTCCCTTCTAAAATGACTTCCAAAAATGCAAGGTGAACCAGGTACCTCTATCTGAAATAATGGATAAGGGAACCCCATGTAGTCTGACAAACTCTTGGATATAAAGCCTAAAATAGTCCTCAGCTGAGTCTGTAGTTTTAACTGGGAGGAAACGTGTTGACTTGGTCATCAGGTCTACTATCACCCAGATTGAGTCATGTTGTCGATAAGTCCGCGGTAGGCCTGTAATAAAATCCATATTTACTTCTTTCCACTTCCATGTGGGTATGTTGATATTCTAATTCATACCTCCCGGTCTCTGATGTTCTACCTTGACCTGCTAGCAGTTCGAGCACTTAGCTATAAGTTCTTCAATGTCTTTTTTCATGTCGTTCCACCAGTAAATATCTCGTAGATCACGGTACATCTCAGTAGCTCCTGGGTGGGTAGAGTATCTCGAACTATGTGCTTCAGCCAGTATCTACTATTTCAAATAACCCACATCCGGTACACAGCCTACCCTGGTAACAGAGTACACCATCTCCCCCTTGGGAGAAATTCTCCACTTCTTTTCTGAGAACCGCCTCTTTCAGCTTAAGCAATATGGGATCTTCATCCTGCCATGACTTAACTTCAACTACCAATGAGGAATATGATCCACTCTGCACCACTACTCCTCCCTCAGATGTATCAACCAATTGCACTCCCAACCGAGCTAACCTGTGGATATCCTTTGCCAATTCCTTTTTTCTTTCTTCAATATGAGCCACTCTCCCCATAGACATCCTTCTTAAGGCATCGGCCACATCATTGGCTTTGCCCGGGTGGTATAGCACACTCATGTCATAGTCATTCAGTTGCTCCAAACACCTTCTCTAACGAAGATTTAGATCATTCTGACTGAACATATACTGAAGGCTCTTGTGATCGGTGAAAACATCCACGTGACATAAAGGTAGTGCCTCCATATTTTCCATGCAAAAACCACCGCTGCCAACTCCAGGTCATGACTCGGATAGTTTTCCTCATGAACCTTGAGCTTTCTAGAGGCGTAACCTATCACCTTACCCTGCTACATCAGAATCTAACCAAGTCAAACTCTGGAAGAGTCACAATACACCACGAACCCATCTGTTCCTTCCAACAAGGTTAAAACTGGAACGGTAGTAAGTCGACTCTTTAACTCCTTGAAACTCTTCTCACACGCATCTGACCACTGAAATTTCACCATTTTCTAAGTCAACCTAGTCAGAGGGGATGCAATAGAGGAGAACCTTCTACAAAGGGTCGGTAGTAACCTGCTAGACCCCAGAAGCTTCTGATTTTGGTTGGGGAAGTAGCTTTGGGCAAGTGTTTCACCACTGCTATCTTTTGAGGATCCACCTGAATACCCTCACCCGAGATCACATGACCAAGAAAAGTCACATACTTTAACTAGAATTCACATTTGCTGAACTTAGCGAAAAACTAGCAGTCTCTGAGTGTCTGTAGCACAATCCGTAGATGGTTAGCATGATCTTCTTTGCATCGGGTGTATACCAGAATGTCGTCGATAAATATAATGATGAGCATGTGTATATATGTCTTGAAAACCCTATTCATCAGGTTCATGAAAGTTGCGGGGGCATTAGTCAGTCCAAAGGACATAACCATAAATTCGTAGTGACCATGTCGAGTTCTGAAAGCTATTTTCGATATGTCACACTCTCTGACCCTTAGTTGATGGAACCTCGACCTGAGATCTACCTTGGAGAAATAATTGGCTCCCAGAAGCTAATCGAACAAGTCATCAATACTGGGTAGGGGATACCTATTCTTGATTGTGACCTTATTCAACTAATGGTACTCAATACATATCCTGAAGGGTACCATCTTTCTTGCGCACGAATAATACTAGAGCACCTCATAGAGAGATGTTGGGCCTGGTGAAACCCTTATCAAGGAGGTCTTTTAACTTCTCCTTCAACTCCTTAAGCTCAGCTAGAGACATTTTGTAAGGAGGAATGGAGATAGGCTGAGTGTATGGGAGGAGGTCTATGCCGAAGTCTATTTTCCACTCAAGAGGAACTCCGAGAAGATCTTTGGGAAACACGTCAAGGATCTCACTAACAACTGGAACTAACTGAATAGTCGGGGTCTCAGAGATAGAATCATTGACCCGAACTAGATGATAAATACACCCTTTGGAAAGAAGCTTTTTGTCCTTAAGGTAGGAAATAAACTAACACTTAGGTGTTGAACTACTGCCATCCACTCTAAAACTTGCTCATTAGGGAACTGAAACCTGACGACCCTAGTTCTACAGTCGACTATGGCATAACCAAACTGTAACCAATCCATGCCAAGAATGAGGTCGAACTCAACCATGTCTAACTCTACCAGATCAACTGGAATAACCTTATTCAGGATTGAGACTGGGCAGTTTCTATAAACCCGACTGGCTCTAACTGACTTACCAACTGGGGTGGAAACTGAGAATGGTTCTGACAAGACTTCTGGACTAGTATCAGATTGGAAAGCTAAATAGGGAGTCACGAATGATAGTGTGGCTCTTCGATCTAGTAGGGCATACATGTCTAGATGGAAAAGGCATAACATACCTGCGACCACGTTAGGTGAGCTCTCTTGATCTTGATGAGAAGACAAAGCACAAAAATGGTTTTGGCGCTGGCCGCCATCCGCACCTGAAGTGTTGACCTGATGAGATGGTTGGCCTGCTAGAGCTGCTGAAGCTATGGATTGCGATCTCCCATGTCCTACTAACGGGCATTCTTTGAGTCGATGACCAAGTTTTCCATATCCAAAACAACATTCTCGGCCCTGAAGGCATTCTCCTGGATGGTTCTTGCCACACTTAGGGCAAGCTGGGTAGCAATTGTTGGCGCTGTGACTCTGAGACTGTGTGTAAGATGCTCCACCACTCCAATCCTTGCAGGACCGGAAAGTAGGGGCACTAGCTGAAGTGGTGTTGGAGCCCTCTATTGCTATTGTTTCTACTGTCGTGGGCGGCTAGTACCACCAAATCTCTAGTGGCCATAATCTTACTGGTCGGCTCTTGCCCGTTTGTTCTCCCACTCTAAGTCTTTTAGTTTTTTGCCTCAATCTACTGGACATGCACTATGAGGCTAGAGAGATCGATATCTTTAATAAGCATTACAGTCTTGTACTCCTTGAGGAACAAATTCTATACTCCAACTCCATTAACGAACTTCAGCATGCGATCCCTTGGCTCGGTTACCATCTCAAGAGCATATTTAGACAACCTTGTGAACTCCAGTGCATACTCTTCCACCGTCTGATTTACCTATTTCAGATTCATGAATTCATCCATCTTAGCCTTCCTGAGCTCTCAGGGGAAGAATCTATCTAGGAAGGCTATAGTGAACTCCTCCCATTCCATCAGCTCTGCTCCCGTTGGTCTCCTCTCCTTCCACTAGTCATACCAGATCTGAGCTACCTCTTTCAGCTGGTAGGCAGTCAGGTCAATAATATATGAGGAGATAACACCCATAGTTCGAGTGATCTTCCTAATCTCATCCACGAACTCCTATGGGTCCTCTCCTACCTTAGATCCATGGAAAGCTGGAGGGTTTATCCGAGTAAAGTCCCGAACCTGAGCAGCTGTTGTGGACCCATTAGTATTGACCGGAATGACCTGCTGATTCACCTGGTTCGTGACAGTTTGTGCGAGCAGCTGGATAGCTGCTCTGAACTATGCGGAGGACACTGGGTCGTCTTGAGGGGCTGCTGGAGCTGGTGGGGTAGGTCGTGAGTGTTTCCGGCCCTTCTTCCGTTACCACGCCATGGAGGCATGATTTTCACTGAAACAAAATAGAGCACGAGTTAGGAGAACGTTCCTAGAATTGAACTTCAACGCACGATAAAGAGTATGAAAAAAGGGAGTTTTTCTAATAACATCTCGTAGCCTCCCTGTCATAAGTGTGGCGCACTTCAAACCCATGAAAAGGAATCTACTCGACGTGGCTTTCAGACATCCTAGAATACTCTAAACCTAGTGCTCTGATACAAGTTTGTCTTGCCCCGAGTCCATACCCTGAACGAGACACGATAGTTGGAGATACAACTAACCCCAAGTCAACCCATGGTCTATCATAACACTAAGATTCTGAGTAAAAACATAGCGGAAGATTTAACATAATAAAATAAAGCATTTATGAGGAAGAACTAAACCATAAAGTTTTAATACAACTGAAAACAAACTAAAAATCTGGATTTGTGTCTGTGTCTGAAAACCATCTATCTGATGAGTTGTTGAGACAAGCCCCTAGCTAACTCTAAGACTAACTGGAAGAAATATAACTGAAAAGAAATAATCATTGTCCTTGATAGATGAGGACTCACCACTAGTGCGGCTGAAAACTCCTGAATGCGATCTGCTAACAGATCTGAGGCTGAGATCCTGCAGCTGTATCATAAAAGGATACAAGATAAAAGGTATGCGTCAGTACTTTGAATGTACTGAGTAAGTAGGAGATTTATAGCACGGAAAATAACATAACTGAATTGTAAAGACATGCAATGACCAACTGTGATGCTGAAACTGAATAACTACAATATGTTGAGATGGTTAAAATGACCCTATCTGATGGTCAAAGACATGCCCCTAAATCTGAGATATTGATCTGAATTACTGTACTGAACTAAGCTGAATTGAGTAATTTGAAACTGTTCTGATCTAAGCTAATCTGAGACTAAATTGAACTGAGCTAATCTGAGACTGAACTGACAAATAGGAGAGTCTATAATCGACATATAACCACGTGACCTACACGTGGAGTCTGATGTATACACTCCATCGGTAGGAACCAATATACCTTGCTAGGGTATAAAGGCATGAACTGGGTGTTCATAACTCTGGGGCCATAAGGCCAATAAAAATAACCTACAGTGGCAATGTAGTTCTGGGAACCTGGGTGTGCTGGAACCACGGTCCACTCGGTGCGAAGTCCTACTCCCACTGGATAGTCCTAGACTGACTACTAAGCTGATAGCTTGAAACTGGGACCAGAGACTAAGTTAGGATTACCTATCTGGAAGTACCCTAAGAGTCTTATCGGATCGTATTCTGTAACTGGTGTTCTAAGACTTGTCAGGGCTACTTATCTGGAAGTGTCATAACCATCTAAAGAATAATCTATAATCTGAAGATGGGGTCCTAAGGCTGGTCAGAGCTACTTATCTAGAAGTTTCATGACCACATAAAGAACCATTAAAATCTTATACTGAGTCCAATTCTGATAACTAGGAAGCACTACTGACACCTTAAGAATTAACTATAATCAAATTAATTAGCTGACATTTATGGACAACACTGAGTGTAATAATCTGAATGAGGCTTGACATGTATAAATCCAACTATAATTTTCACATACACTAACAATATGGGGATCTCAAATCTGATATAATCAAGCTACAAGGAAACTTGTCCAACACACAAGATTCCAAATTCTACTTAACTGAGAACCAGGGCTAAATCATTCCACTAGATACGATTCTCATAAATTTATAGAAGTAGGGAATAAAAAAGTAGTTAAAAATCATTAGAAATTCTCTATTTGAAATCTCAAAGAAATTAGTCTGACAATTTTTCTACTTTTCGACTCCACAGGGCTGAACTGATAAAGAATATTAGAGAAGATTTTTGGGGACACAAGGGAAGAACTATTCCATTGTTGAATTCCCACATACCTGGCTTAGAAATCCCTAAAGTAGAAAGCTTGAATCTCTGCAACTAATAAGGAGTCCTAGATTCTGCTTGAGAGAAGTGACTTGGATTCTACGATTGATTTTTGAAAGTGTACGTGCAGAATGAGGGGGAAAATCATTCAATCCCTCTAATAATCTCTAAAATAATACTTAAAATGATGTACCTTAGGTACTAAATAGGTTGGAAAATATCCCTGGAATAAAAACTTGAAAACTTACTGACAGGGACCTAATGGGTCACTCAACGAGTCGCTGGTTGTGACCACGACTCATTGGGACCTCTCGTTGGTCCCACTGCCTAGGGGTTGAGAACACTGGATCAAGAAATGGGGGACACCATGACTCATTTGGTGAACCAACGAGTCGTTGGTTCCTCCTGTGGTCACTAAATGAGGAAACCTAGAAAGCTCAAAAATGGGTGACACAACGACTCGTTCCCCAATGGGTCGTTGTGTCCAGTCATTATGTTCATTGGAAGAATTTCTAAAAACCTCAAACTTGACATGACAGGTGGTGACCACGACTCATTGTGGAACACAACGAGTCATTGTTTCCACTTGTCGTCACTGGAATAGGTTTCTGGGGGTCTCAAAACGGGTCGTTGTTTCTGAAAAAAACTCATGGGTTGAGTCGTGGGGTCCTGGAGAAGGGATTCTGAGCTTGAGAACCAACGAGTGACAGGACGATTCATTTTTTCTAACAACAAGTCATTCCTTGTCCCTAGGGTTCTTGACTGATCAAGCAGGGATGACCACGGCTGACAAAACGAATCGCTGGAGCTGACCACGACTCATTGTCTCAATTGTTCTGAGGCATTTTTTCTGGTTTTTCTTCTGGATTTTTCTTGCAAGGTGCGAGTCTGGTATAGAAAAGTTTTGGGGTATTACAGCAACTCTTTTGTCTCTTCAGGATTTCTTCTAAAAGCAGGCCTATTAGGAATTTTCCCTCTAGGTATAATGTTAATTTGGTGTTCAATTCCATGCAAAGGTGGTAGACCTTTAGGAATATCCTCAGGAAAGATATTAGCAAAATACTACAAAAGAGAAGTGACAATACTTGGGAAAGAAGAAGTTAGTATCTCAGATTAATTAAGACTTCTTTGTATGTAAGTAGTATTTGGGTGGTCCCTCTTTTCTTGCATTCAAACACTCCTTGGCTTTTATATAGAAACTCTCTGTTTTCTTTTCCTTAGCCTCTTTCCTCTCACCAATTTTTTTTCACTCGAATCCTCTTTTACCTCTTTGCTTATGTTTTTGCCCTTTTTTTTCTCTCTTGGCCATCTCTCTTTTTTTCTAACTCTTGGATAGAACTCTTTTCCTTTTCCTTAAGCACACTTTTATTACCTCCGCTTTGTTTTCTCATTGATTCCCTTAATCGTTTTTGATCTTCAAACACTTGAGAAGAAGTTAAAGGTGCAAGAATATACTTCTTGCCATTAAGCTCAAGAGAATATTTATTCTTTCTTCCATCATGAAAAGTATGCCTATCAAACTGCCAAGTGACCAAGAAAGATATGACAAGCTTTCATAGGAATCACATCGCGGATGCATTCTGTCTGGGAGGTATAAATTCAAGAAATTCCATAGAGGGTCCGCGATCAAGCCGTGGCACGTTGGAATTAATTTCCCCAGACCTTNCTTCCATCATGAAAAGTATGCCTATCAAACTGCCAAGTGACCAAGAAAGATATGACAAGCTTTCATAGGAATCACATCACAAAGAGTTTCATCCTCATACCTACTAACATTGAATAAAATCATGCATTATTTGTTGACTTTCAGTTCACCACTATCATTCAACCACTGGAGTCTATAGGGTTTTGGGTATTTCATGCATTCAAGCCCTAACATATCTACCAAGTGTGAACTCACCATATTATCACAACTACCACTGCCAATAATCATAGCACAAGTTTTTCCCTTTATCCTACACTTAGTATAGAATATATTCTCCCTTTGTTAATCACTATCGATTCTAAATGGATAGACATAAGCCTCCTAACTACCCCAATCAAACCATGATTGAAAGAAAGTTCTACACTATTTTCACTCTCACCTTCATCTTCTTCCTCTTTCTCACTCTTTTTACTCTCATATTCTACTTCAATAATCTTCCTAGCTACCTCAACAAAACCATCATTAGGCAATTCTACATCATCTTCACTCATACCTCCCTCTTCTTTCTCATCCTCACTGCTTTCACTCTCATATTTTCCATCTTCTCTCAAGATAATGTTTCTTCTAGTTGGAAATTCATGCATCATATGCCCTGTCCCGTGAAATTTATGACATTGAATGGAGCTAGAAGGTTTAGATGACTTAGGAAAAATAGATTTACCTCCCTCTTTCTCATCTACATTACCTTTTCCCTTGTCTCTTTAGGTCTAGAAGATACTTCTTCTTTTGACCATGGCTTCTATGAAATGGTGTTTGGTCGATTCCTCCATGAGATAGCCTGCTGCCTTCTTTTATTTTGCTTTTATACTTTTACAGCCAAATCTACTAACTCATCTAAAGTTACATATGGTCATATCTCTACTACATCATTTATTTGTTTATTTAATCGATTAAGAAATCTTGCCATAGTAGCCTCTTTTTCTTCCATGCAATTAGCTTGGATCATAGCCATATCCCTATCCTTAAAGTATTCGTCAATCGTCATGGTTCCTTGCTGCAAATATTGAAGATGTTGTTGTAGGTCTCTTTGAAAATGAGAAGGCACAAACATTTTCTTCACGATTCTCTTCATCTCAGCCCAAGTAGCAGTGGGTGGTTCTCCATCTTGTTGTCTATCCCTTGTAAGATTTTCCCACCAAATAGAAGTATAGTCAGAAAATTCAACAACAACAAGCTTAACCCTCTTACCTTCTAAATAGTTTTGGAAATCAAAAATGGCCTCATCTCTCCGCTCTCAATCAAGGTACAAATCTGGATCTCTTATGCCCTTGAAATATGGCATCTTCATCTTTATGCTATTTATGTTATCATCTTCTAATCTAGATCATTGTCCCCTTCTATCTCGCCTTATCCTATCTAGATTTACAGCAAAATCATCAACCAAATCATATATAGGATTTTCTTGATTCATAATGTCACGCCCCAAAACTGGGGTAGGACGCAGCTGGACTCGATTCATGATTGATCGAGAAACCGACTATATAACATCTATAGATGTAAGACTAAGGCTGACCAAGCCACCTGTCACAACCAACCAAGATAAATATTGGGCCCATAATGCCTTGACAATTATAAATATGCAACCTAGAAAGCCAACAAGGCTACAATAAAGCTAAGCAGAGCAATGAAAAACCAACATGACTACACAACCAACACTACTATACAAACTAGTCCACATCAGCCTCTATAGAGTAAGCAAACTGAAATGCACGGGACAGGGCCCCGGCCTACCCATGCTGTATACAAAACTCAAAATACTCAAAACTAGGACATGGCTCCTAGAAGAGAGGACCATACCACTATTCTGGTGAAATCTAGCTCCTACTGCGTCCGTTGATCTGAGCCTTAGCCTGTACCTGCAGCATGATTACAGGAAGGGTCCCAAGATGAAAGAACATTAGTACGGATAAAATGTACTAGTATGTAAGGCTGAAAACTGTAAACATTTAAGATAAAAATGATAACTGGGCTAAAAATAAGGAAAAGTAACAACCCGGAATCCTGAACACAGAAACCTGATAATAACTCATTATTAAAGTGTAAATGTAATCATCTAATACATAAAAAAGACTATAACTGAAATGCTAGCAGCCAGCCAATCATAAAATCTATATACAATTCATCCAGCCAGTGTATCACACCGGGGTAAAAATAAAAATTCCTCCAGCTGGTGTACCACATGGGGTAAAATCCATCCAGCCGGTGTACCACACCGGCATAAAATAACAATACCTCGAGTCGGTGTACCGCACCGAGGTAAAATAAATAAATCTTAAACATAATCATAAATGGAGTCGATATGGTTTATACTGGATCAACTTAACATGTACAACATAAAAATGAAGAATACTAAACATGTGGCCTACATAGGCCTCCTTCGTAATGCATAACTGCAAGTGAGTACATATAACATGTAAAGCTAGAAATAGAACTTAACTGCATATATTCAAAACTTGTATAAATCATATGGAACTGTGGATGACCTAAGAGTTTTCAACAAAAATTATAGATCGTGTTCAAGGGACATTAGAGCTCAAAAACTTGCTAACTTGTCGTTCGGCTTAAGGGAAAGGGATTATGAAATCTCTCCTTGTACTTACATATTTCATAACGTACACATAAGATAAAGGACAACCATAACCAGGTAATCCTAATTCAATAAGCTCATTTACCCTTAATAGCTTGCGACATCTTTACGTGGCTTAAAATCGTTTAGGCTTAAAATTGTTTGCATGTCATCATCTTGGCTCTTTCACCAATTTCAGTTATCAATCAGACCTTTAGACACATTTAACATCACACGCACATATATATACATAACATACAGTAAGGACCAGCTAACAATGCCCACGCTGAGGGGTCTCCAACTCAATGTACAACTACGACAACAATCAACACAATATCACACTTTAGA
>JACEIK010000786.1:325257-342675 GCA_018107945.1 Datura stramonium
CTTTCAAATTAAATGAACACCTATTTATACTAACTAAAGGAATGGGGATACTATTACCCTTAATGAGTAAGGATATTTTTGGGTGGTCTTCTTTTTTCTTGAAATCAAAGAATGGCCAATTGCACATCTAGTCGTCTCAATTCTCTTGGCCATCTTGTGCTCCTTCATCCATCCAAGCTATGATCCAAACATGAAACATTTTGGATTACATCTTTCTCCCCTTCTTAAAAAGGATTCCTCCTTGAATCCAAACCTTGAAAAATCATAAAGAAGATAAACAACAACAAATTACCTCATAGCACGAGGGTTAGCACAAGTGTATCTAGGCCTACCAACATACATACACTCAAAGGGCCACCGGGGTCAAAAGAAAATGATATCCATCCATTTTGATCAAAAGAACAACCAATCATCTCAAGACTTTTCCCTTCTCTCATAAGGAAAGACCTCAATACAAGCATGAGTCTCATCATAAGCAAAGAGATAACATAGGAAGGTGTTCAACAAGGCAACTTCATTCATAGTGTCCCCAAAGGTAAAATCACTATTAGATACTAAAACATCAGCAAGCACATTATTATAAATTGGGAAACTCAAAGACGAAGTACCTATTTGATTATAAACATCACTTTCTTCGTCGATATTGCATAGTGGGTTATGGTACAAAGTATATCCATGGATAATAGCTACACCACTATCATGTTTAATAATACTATGCCCGACACTAGAAGAGATCTCATCATCACCAAATAAGATAGCATACTTTAAGAGAGAACAATCAAATGAAGATGAAGAGTCAAAGCATGTAATATCATTCTCAAAAAGACCAATATCATCATACAAAGCATTTTCATCCACATGACCTTTATGAGCAAAACAAGTACTAGGATCTAAAAGAGAAATACTCAAATAGACACACTTATTCAAGTGACCAACTTCATGAACATTATCAATAAATTGAGACTCATTAACCACATCACAAAATTTCTTAATTAGTGGACAAGCACCACAAACAAGTTGATCATTATAAGCTTCACATGATAATATATTATCATTAACATCACAAGTGTTAACAGTAGGTGGATACAAATCTATCTTGCAAGAAGAATAAATTCAATTATCAAAAGGATGAACTAGTGTTTGAACACTCCCAACATTAAAAATAATCGACTTTTGCCCCTTATTTCTCTTTAAGGCAGCTTGTTCAGTCTTCCATTAACTGCAAGTTTTATTTGTTCATGGATCTTCTTCATCGTTTTAGCCTTCTTTGATGCAATTATAAGAGGCCCATGTTTGATCATAGTTTGGGGGATGAAGGAGCACAAGATGACCGAAAAAAAGGAAGAAAATATCTAATGGTGTAATTTGTCCAATCATGATTTTCAAGAAAAGGAAGACCATGTCCAAATTACACAATTAGCCATTTTCTTTCTTCTTTTGGCTATCTTGTGCTCCTTCATCTCCCAAACTATGAAATTAACATGGGCCTCATTGGATTGCTCAAAGAAGGATGAAATGATGAAGAAGATTCATGAAAAAATAAGGTTATTAATTAACGGAAGAATGAACAAACTGCCTTAAGGAGAAATAAAGGGAAAAAGTCTTAAGTCTTTTAATTTTTAAGCCCGAAGATCTACTGTGGGTGCACTTTACGAAGAAAAAGTTTCCTTCCAAATGAAAATTCAAATTACACCCAAGAGGAAATGGTCCATTTGAAGCCCTTGAAAATATTGGAGATAATGCTTACAAACTTGATCTTCCGTGTGAATATCAAGTTAGTGCTACCTTTAATGCTTCTGATCTTTCTTTATTTGATGAAGCATAGAATTCGAGGAGGAATTATCTTAAAGAATATGGGAATGACAACATCCATGACAACTCAATATCAACTAAAGAAGCTTTGGAAGTTCCAAGAGGACCCATGACAATGTCCAAAACAAGGAAATTTGAAGACCATCTTAATGGATTGGAATTAACTATTAAAAAGTTTTTTGTGAGGGAAAAAGATCTCAAGCCTAGTGAATATATTTTTTAATGTATTACATCTATTTGGATTCCCAAATTAAAATCCAAGAGGAGATGGTATGGGGCCCAAATCATCCCCCAAATACAAAAAATGTTGCAGTATTTTTTCAATTAGTTTCTAGAATTATATTTAACAGTTGTTTCATTCAATGTTGACTTCCTAATACATTGTGTCTGGAAGCCTTCTATGCCATTTAATAGTTGTTTTATTCGATGTTGACTTCATAAGATGATGTGTGTGTTAGTCTTCTAGGCCCCAGGAAGTATCATTGTTATTTATATAATATTTGACCAACCCTTTCATCACTATCATATAAACGGGTCTTTGATTATTCATGAAAATCATATTTTAAATATTAATCTATTTGAGAGTTCTTTTGAACCTTTCTAATTCTAGTACAATTAATAGCCGAAGTCTAATTGATAGAGTTGCACAATTCATACCTTACAAATTTATGTAATCGCTTCGTTGAATATTTATTGGAGATTCATCAAGTTTTTGCGACTCAATATAGCATTGGAGATTTTGTTAAAAAAATTATATTATTGTAAGTATGTTATTATGAGTTCTTCTATGTCTTTTATTTTTATTCTCATAAACGTGAGAGGCTAAATCTCTTAAGCAAGGTTTATGGAAACTATAATTAATTAATGAAAGTAGGCAAAATAATACTAACGAGTTGATGGGACAAGACCCCAACTAACTCACTATATTCTGAAAACTGAAAGTACGGAACATATCTGAATAGAAAGGCCCTCAAAAGATAAGGACATACCAACTCTGATCGGGAAGTATTAATACTGGTAATTTGGCTAGCGGCGGGACTGAGTCTGGATATTGGAGCCTGTATCATAAAACAATACAGCATAGATATGCGGTCAGTACGTGGAATGCACCAACTATACAAGGTAGGTAAAACCGCTAAGCAAGTGAAATCGTAAACCATGCATATTATAAAATCATAAACAAGATAACATTCTGTGAGTAGAGATTGCGTGCTATTTTTCTAAAATCATGATCTGAACATAACTGAGCATCATGACTGAATCGAATGACCCATAGCTGAAAACTGATAATCATAAGCAAAACTTAACATTGGGTCAAACCTGCTGAAACATAATATTATAACTGATGAACATGCATAACTGAAATCATGAGGAACAATGGGAGACTCGTCATATAACCGACATTACCACGATAGAGCTTACGTGGTTCCAACTATCACACTCAAGTGGGCAGAGTCGTCCAACGCTTTGTTAGGGCTAAGAACGCTACCATGATATCAATATCAAGCTCAAGGCCCCTTGGAGGCAGGGGAATCTCCAAGGGAGGTTCCAAAGTATATATGTAAACCTACGTTGGCGCGTAGTTCTGAGGCATAGGGTTGACTGACCCTTAGCCTACTCAGTGCTAGACACTACTCCTAAAAACATGCAAATGCTCTCCATCATTTTTCAACGAAACTGAACAATCGTATAATGAAGAAGCTGACTCATAACATGCATACATAAATCTAAAATCATAACATGAGGAGCCTTAGCTCAAACCATACCACAAGCTGAAAATAGTGGGAGTCTAGACTCCAAAATCCGTGCAGTAAGTTGATTCATGAAATTTAGATAAATCATGAGACATACTTGATCATATGGGCTTTCCCAATACGTAAACATTCTTGACATATACTATATCATTTGAAAACATGAGCATAGATATGGGTAATTCAAAATCACACTTTCTTCATAAACATCTCATCATGCTTGAACACATACTTCATGGATCTCAACTTTCATGAACTTTCATGGATGGGCATCATACATTAGAAAACTTGAAAACATAATTTATAATTTAAAACATTGTAAAATCTGCCCATTTATCATAATTCAACATTGAAACATGCTTAGATCATACCCATGATAGATATTTAGGAAATTCACATATTGGGTAAAAACCTCATAGATTCATCAAAAGAATTTTTCATAAATTGAGAGAATTGGGCATGGGTGTGGATTATTGCACCCATTCATATCCTTACATACCTGAAGAGATCTGATTTCACAACTTTCTTGATTGCCCAATGAGAATTGAGGAAGAACTTTGAAGAAACTAGGCTTGATCACATCTTTAACCTCTAAGCTTGTATGCATGAATTAGAATAGGCTTAGAATGACTTAACCCTTCTTAAAACACATTATTCTGAGCTTAAAACAATGTAGTTAGAACCCTGGGTCTTAGAAATGATGAAAATACCCTTAATGAAATTTTTGGAAAAACTGCACTGCTAGTGGCAATGGGCGTCACAACGGACCATTACTAGATCCCATGGTCCGTTACACCCCTCGTTGTCTCATCTCTGATACGTCCAGACAGGATGAGTAGTTACAATCTCCAATGACTCGTCGCTTCTAGTTATAGTCACCACCACCCCTATCCCGGGATTCCTCTCAAAGGACACTAACAACGGCTCATTGCTCCCAACAATGGGTTGTCACATGACTCATTACTTCCTTCCTGATCAAGACCAACCTCATAATGACTCCCATCTAATGACTCATTACAACAACCAACGGGTCATTATGAGACCCGTTACTCCCCACTCCGATTTTGCAGCTTCTCACTACGGGCACCTTCCACAAGTCGTTAGTCCCACCAATGACCTATACAACGAGTCGTCCTGAGAATATTTTCAAATTTCCTACTACTTTTCATTTCAAATCCCGAGTCTAGTCTTAGGCACTTCTCGGGTATTACGGAACTGGATCCACTTGAGGACATTATGGTGTCTCTAGTATGATATGCTTGGTTTGTCTTGGTCATCCGGTCTAAAAGAGCTTTGGACAACTCATATGTTTGGTCCATCAAGGACCCACCAGCAAGATTATTGGCCATGGACTTATTTATGGAGTCGAGTGAGCGATATAATCTTTGAAGAAGAACTCCATCCGGCAACCCGTTGTTTGGATATATGGCCACTTTCTTCTTGAATCTATGTCATGCTTCATGCAACGGTTCACCTGGGAGTTGTCTAAAGTTGGTGATGTCATCCTTCAACTGCAACATCCTCGATGGAGGGAACAATCTATCCGAGAAAGCCTCAATCAACTCTTTCCAAGAAGTAATACACCCCAGGGGCAGGTCCTCTAGCCAAATAGTGGCTTCTCCCGTCAATGAGAATGGGAAAAGCCTTAGTTGAATCGACTCTTGGCTAATATTAGTGATGTTGAAGGGATGGCATATCTCAATAAAGTCGCAAAGGTGTCTATTAGCATCTTCGCGTAGCTTCCCTCCAAAGAGTCCTTTCATTTGTAGCAAGTGCAACATCGTACTAGTCACATGAAACACCACATTTCCTACCGTAGGTGGTAGGCGAATGGCACCCGCTACATTAGGCAACATGGGCTCATCCTCTTCTTAATCCATGTGTCTATCCGCGGAACCTACCTGCGAGTTGTGCCTCATTGGTTCCAACTAAAAAAAGCAGCGAAAAACAAAAACAAATGTAAGATTGCACAAGATGCTTAATTAATTCAAATTAACAAACAACTAAAGGTTACAAATCTCCTTCCCCGGCAACAGCGCTAAAATTGATGACGTCCAAATCCACTCCTCTCTAGGAGAAAGTGTACACTATCGCCGCAATATAATTATCCAACTCGTGAGTCGGGGTTGAATCTACAGGGAATGAAGATTGATAGCAATTATCAATAAAAGTCCTCTATACAATTGAATCAAATAGAATCATTGTATCAAAACTAGGAAAGTAAATATTGGGGGTTGTAATATCACACTATGAATTCAAATTCGATAAACAACACATGGCAACCAACTTCGAAGTAACAATATAAGCAAATACTAGGGGTGTGCTATTGTTGAGGCATTAATAGGATTGGGGTTAATTAGCAAATCAAAGTATGACTTACGAACATAAATAGTCGTAGACAAGGCGACACCTGATGTTTCTCAACCACTTGGATGTCTTTTGCCTCATATTTTCTCAAATCCCAAGGTCCCATCAACATCAACCACTATAACTTGGGAAAGAATTAAACTATCTCTAGCCTTAATTCTTTAATGGGTGTATGAAAATAGGTTTAGGCTATCTCTTTCCCAATCCCATTTAATCAACACCCAATTACCCAGCATTGTTTTCTCACTAATATGCTATTCCTCTCTTTCAAGAAACAATAGAATAAGTAAATACAATCCATACATGCAATTATAGATATTTCAGTTATAATTTACTGAAAACAAAGGATTTATGCTAAATAAGTTATACTAATATTAAACTAGCAACACCCAATCCAATTTAACCCCTATCGTGTACATACCCCTAGCAAGGTATTTAGCTACTCATAAATGAAGAACAAGAGATAAAACTAATAAAGAAATCACTATCATTCATCATTAGAAAGAAACATTAAGCTTGAGTTGTTCTTCAATGGAGTTTTTTTACCTTAGAAAGATGAAGAAGATGAAGGAAAAGCTTTCACTTCTCTCTATATTTTTCTATCTCTAAAATTATAGAAAAAAACTCACTATGGAATGAAATGTTCTATTCTTTACAAAAAGGTGCACAAAATAGGGTAAAGTTGTTCCTATTTTCTTGTGCTGGACAATTTTACCTTTCTGATGATGGCCTCACTTGTGAGGCACCTACAAAAGGCGCCGCTGAATTGCAGCTGGAGGTCAGAAAGTCCGAGCGTGGTCCTACGTTGGCACCTACATTTCGCAGGTGCTGACCTGCATGACGCAGGTGTGCCTTCAACGTCCAAGTAGTGCTCTCCTGCATTTCACAAGTGCCAACCTGCAAATCGGTAGTCCTCTTCCTCCAGCACAATACTCTTTGTTCAATTTCTTTCTTTCTCTATTTAAATTGAATACCTACAAAAACCAAAGAGAAAGAGCATAAAATCTTCCTAAATTACTTTAAAACCAAGCAAAATCTCATGTTGAAAAGCTTAATGAGTTGGTAAATTACCAACTCATCATATATATGCTTATCTCCAATTTTATTTGATTTAGCCAGCTTGGTGGCCTTGTCGACCAAGGCGTCTTTAAGCTAAGATTTATTGGTCCATTTTTTTTATTTTTATGTTGTTGGTATGCACCAGGGGTACATAGGTCCATCTAAGTTATCTTAGGGTCCAGTATAGCATCAAGTTCCTGTTAGACCTCCCAAGGAGGGGCATGACACTCTACCATCCAGAAAAGGCTAATATTGTAGCCGATGCTCTAAGACAATTGTCCATGGGAAGTCTATCTCATCTTGAAGAAGTTAAGAGAGAATTATCCAGAGACATTCACAGATTGGCTAGCCTTGGGGTCCATTTGTTAGACTCTGAAGATGGCAATGTTGTTGTTCAGAATAGGGTGGAATCATCCTTAGTGGTGAAGGTGAAGGAGAAATAATATAAAATTTTGATCTTGCTCAAGTTAAAGGAAGGGATTCACAAGAAAAAGATGATGGCTTTTGAGAAAGGGAGAGATAGTACTTTAAGTACTAAGGCATATTATATGTCTTAGGTGTGAACAATCAACATGAGGAGGTTATGGCTGAAGCTCGCAACTCTAGATATTCTATCCACCTAGGTTCTACTAAGATGTACCATGATCTGAAGGAGATTTATTGATGGAATGATATGAAAAAGAACATAGCAAATTATGTGGATAAGTGTCCAAATTGCTAGCAAGTAAAAGTAGAGCACCAGAGGCCTGGTGGCCTAGTACAGAGTATTGAGCTTTCCATTTGGAAATGAAAGATGATCAACATGGACTTTGTAACAGGTTTACCTTGCTCATATCGAAAACATGATTCAATTTGGGAGGTTGTGGACCGACTTACCAAGTCAGTGCATTTTTTACCTATCAAGATGATAGATTCCAGGAAAGATTATACAAAGTTGTATATATATGGGAAATTTTTAGGTTGCATGGGACCCTATTGTCCATTATCTCCAACTGAGGTACTTAGTTCATGGCCACTTTTGGAAGTCCTTCCTGAAAGAGTTGGCTACACGTGTAAACCTTAGCACTACTTTTCATCTGCAGGCAGACAATTAGGTCGAGTGCACTATTGAACATCGAAGATATGTTGAGAGCATGTGCTTTGCATTTCAAAAGAAATTGGGATGATCACATACCATTGATTGAGTTTGCATATAATAATAGTTATCATATCAGTATCAAGATGGCGCCTTATGAGGCTCTATATGGGTGAAGATGTAAATCACCCATTGGTTGGTTTAAAATAGGTAAAGAAAAATTATTAGAACCATATTTGGTCCATCAGGCTATGGAGAAGGTCAAATTGTTTCAAGAATTATTATAGACTGCCTAAAGTCATTAGAAATTCTATTTAGATGTACGATGAGAATATCTAAAATTTAATATTAGCGATTGGGTATTCTTGAACGTTTCGCCTATGAAAGGCGTCATGTGATTTGAAAGAAAGGAAAGCTTATTCCCAGATATATTGGGCCATATAAGATTTTGAAAAGAATTAGGCTGATAGCCTATGAGCGAGAATTTCCTACAGAATTGACATTAGTACATCCAGTATTCCATGTTTCTATCTTAATGAAATATGTGGGAGGTTTGTCCCTAGTAGTTCCCATCAAGAACATAGGTGTTAGAGAGAGTCTGACTTATGAAGTGGTTCCTGTGGCAATTCTGGATTACCAAATTCGCAAATTGAGGACCAAAGAAGTAGTTTTCATAAAAATATTATGGAAAAATCACAATGTTGAAGAGGCTACATAGGAAACCGAAAGTGATATGAACTCCAAGTATCCTCACTTATTCCTCGAACACGAAGAAGATAATGGAGGTAATGATCATAATCTTATGCTATGAAATTATATGATTTCCATGTCCTATGTCTACGTTTATGATCTATTAAAGCTCTAACTCTATGTTATTTTACGCTCTTATGTCAAAGTGAACTCATGTCATGCCATGTCTATGTTAAATCCATATGTCTATAGGTTTCCTATGAACCTTTCCATGTGTGTATGTTATTTATGCTCAAAGAGGCTTGTGATGATAGCTATGATAGTAGGATGTAAGAATGAGAACTCCAAAAGTTTATCCTTCATGCCTAGGATCATCATTCAAGGACAAATTATTGCAAGGGGGAGATATTGTAATATGTTGTCTTTTTTGGAAAGGAATCTCCAACCTAAATAAGTGAGAAATTGAACCTAAAAATGAGAATGTAGTCATTTATATGAATTATGGGCTGTATATAGTGTGTGAAGTATTTAAATGAAGTATGGAAGTACCCGAGAGTAGATATGCCAAAAACAAAGAAAGGTGTAGAAAGTTACTGTCAGGTACTGTAGATGACATACGGACTGTAAAAGGGTTTTACCAACTATATGTCAATCTACAAAGGGGACCAAATTGGTCTAAGGCACTACAGTGAGTTACAGTTCAACAAACGGACCATAGATAGAATCAATGACTAGTATTTTATTTCGCAGGTGAAACTTCTTAGAGTGTGCCAGGAAGGGATCCACATAAGATCCAATCCATGGACCGCTGAATTATTCTATGGGCCATATCTGGTGTCGTAGATGAAAATCTTATAGAGACGGAAATTTCTAGATTGATCGAGGATCCAATCTACATACCACAGATTTGACTTACGGATCGTAACTAGCATCATACTTGGAAGAAAAGAAATTTTGAATTTATCTATGGTACAACTTATGGACAGTAGATTGGATTTGTTGTACTATAACTGGTACCAGTTTTGTCGTAAGTGGTCCAATGCAACCCATTATAAATACATTAAATCTTATTTTTCTCCTACTTTTTCACCTCTCTCAAGACCTAGTTCGACATTCCTCTCTTCTCCAAGTCCTCTCATATTAAGGAAAGAATATTTCAAGCTTTTCCATGGGATTTTAATGAAAAATATAATCTCACGTGTAAGAATCTTATCCTACCGTATTAGGGTTTCAAGGCAAAACCTCTCTACAAGAAAGTTGACAAAAACTAAGCATTCTTCTTCAAGAATTGAAAATTGTTCTCCAACTGTTTGAATGCAATTAAAGTATACAAGACTATATCATGTGCGGAAACACTTTGTTTCATTCCCCACTATATTTTCATGAAATTTTCACATAAAATCCTTCTTCTTAAATTGTTAGGTTTAAAGTCAAGTATGATATATCTATGATTATTCATATCCGAATTCCCATCAGTTCCCTCATATTTTTTATGATCTTTTCATTATTATTCTATGAGTTCCATGAATCCTCTTATGAAAAGTGTAAACTTTATGAACTATGATTTTCCTCTAAAAGAGAAGTTTTCAAAGATTTTTATGAACTACCCTGGATCTAGGAACTTTGAGCCCTGAAATTCTGACTGTTTTGAAACTCTAATCATTTATGTTTCTCAGTGTTGGTGCACTAGCAGCTGACGGAGCAAGTCCAGAAGACCTCTTCTTAAAGAAGAACCTATTACTGTTCACATTCCTTTTGTGATTTGCCTCATGCCCTACTGACTTTTCCCTCTTACTTTGATACTCCTCTCTATCTTTTAGCTTATCCTCCTCAAGCAGCTGGGCATAGACCATCAGTCTAAAGATATCCATGTCGCTGATCAAAATTGTGCCCTTACACTCTTTCTTCACATGCTTACCTACACAAGACACAAACTTCGTCATTCTAACTCTCATGTCTAGCACCATCTCCGGAGCATATGTATAAAACTGGTTGAACTTGAGACCATACTCCTTCACGCTTATAGTACCTAGTTTCAAGTTTATGAAATCTTCTCCTTTAGCCTCTCTCAGCTCTTGAGGGAACAAATGGTTCAACAACGCATCATATTCCTTTGACTGGAGATATGCTTTAGAACACATGAATACATGAGTTAGGAGGAAATCTTTATAGAGTTAAACTCTATCGCATGAACTAGATCATGAAAGAAGGGTGGTATTTCCTAATACTAGCCTCCATATTATAAGTGTGACATGCTTCACACCTATAAGAAGGACTCTAGTAGATGCGTCTTCATAGACATCCTAGAACTCTTGAATCTAGGGCTCTAATATCCAAGTTTGTCATGCCTCAAGCCTATACCAGGGCATGGCTGGCAATTGAACCACTAACAGCTTGAGCAAATCCATGGCCTGGATTACTACTAAATTGGATACTAGATATGTGGAATGTATAAGTGTAATGGGCATGCAAAACTCTTTTAGATAAGCAACTAAATAATTGCATAACTGAAGTCCGAGTACAAAAGCGTTTAGTAAACATCTGAAAACATAATTCAACTGGATAGTCTATGAATCCTCTAACACTGATAATAGAGTATTGGGATAAGGCCCCCAGCAACCTTAATGAAATACTAATAGGAATGGATAGACTGAAGCCCTCCAAAAAGTAGGAGGTCTCACCATTACTGAAAGGAGAAGATCCTATTGATGCACCTACTGTCGATCTTGATGTAACGCCCTGAGTCTACACCCTGGATGTGGTCGGCACTTTGACCCCTAGTGATCCAAGTGAACCCTTGGTCTGTCTTACTACTAGCTGACAACTCAATAAAGTATAGCGAAAGTAATAATTGTATGGGCTCAATATAATAAAGTAATATTTATTATCTACAATTGAAAAGAATGTTATAAAGTAACATTATTAACTCATCTATGTACGAAGCCTCTATAAGTGAAAAATAGGTGTGTCATACTACGAGTCTAGACCATGAGCGTCGACCGACACTTAAGCCACTTTCGTGGTGCAAGAGAACCCTTGGCCTGACTTACTATTAGCTTGGATCTCACTACAATTATGCAGACGGTGGAACTAGGTGAGCGTAATACAACAAAAATAGAATTTATTACTATAACTGAAATAAATATTAAAAAGTAACATTGTTGACTCAACATTTAACTCAATCTATGAAGCCTCTATAACTGAAAGAATAGGTATTAGGACAAAGCTCCAATGGGTAACTCAAGTTCTATAAAATAAATTGACTCAAAACTTGGACTCTCCGAAAGTATGAGGCCTCACCAACCGCTGAATGAGGATATCTGCGTCTGCTACTAATCCTGCCTACCTGTGTCTGCATCATAATAAGATGCAGCACCAAATGATGTCATTACATGGAATGTATCATATGTAATAAAGTTGAATGAGACAATGTGACCAGGAATATCTCAACTGAAGGAAATAAGTGAAAGCAATAACTTTGACTGAATAACCATAACTGATGTTGAACTCTGAATGATGCATAGGACACAATATGGTAATGTCATCACCATGTAAAACTGTTTATGCAATAAAACTAATGCATCAAAATCATCTCTATAAATACATGTACAAGTAATGTATATCATAGTAAGTTGGTTGGAATTTTCTCATAACCGACATCATTATGAATGAACACATGACGGCCAACTATCTCGCTCAAATTGGCAGAGCCGTCCAAATCCTTGCCAGGGTAGAGGATGATTACAATCTTGGATCTATAACATTGAGTCCTTATTGGGGACTTATCTTTGAGGAGTCACCTGAATCAATGGTATGATCCTATCCGACATTGGCTACGTCGTTCTAGGGCTTATGAGTTGTTTGAACCCTTTCACCCAATGATGCGCGATGAGTTTATAGAACTTTAGATGCTTAAAACATAGAAAATAGCATGGAATTAGGTATGTTTGTATGGATATAAGGAACTTTTACTTTGATTTTAGGGAAAATAAGTGTTGGAGAAAAAATGTGCAAAAGAACCCTAAAAATGCAGAAAATCAGCCAAGTACAAGTCTCAGTACGAGCCGTACATTGATAGTATGAGTCAAACTTGATTGCTCCCTAGCGCATGCGCAAGCATACGCAGTCGTACAAGTAATACAGTGGACCTTTTTTAGAGCCGGATGTCGAACCCATACGGACTGGACTAATTCATCGAATTATAAAGTTCGAGTGTTAATTTAATCTTCACAAGTGTTGATTATAGAAATTTTGGGAAATTCTAATTAATTCTAGGGGTGATCACAAAATAATCGAGAAACAATACAAGAAGCAACTAGATGTTAAGGCCTAATAATCATGAAATGCTACAATTCACAATGGTTCAAGTATGAAAACTTCAGTTATTGTCTCAAATAGTTAAAATACGATGTTCATGGTCTTTCAAGCCTCTAAACATGACAAACTAGTCTCACACCTACATCGTTGAGCAGGGATGTGACGTCCTAATTTCTGAGCAATTTAACTATGTGGATGTGGTTTACGGATTTTGTACCCTTGATTATGGACTTTTGTACCTCTAATCAATTAACCTAACTTAGCTTCACAACTACTTCTATGAGTGGTGATGTGAAAATTCTAAGTCGGTGTCTAGCTCATCCCGTTTTAATAACCAAGCAAGGCAAATTAGGTATAATTTCTATCCTAACCGCTAATCCTATTGCAAAGATAAGAACTTGCTCCTTACATTCTTGTGTTCTAGCCTAGGGTTAATATTTCGAGCTTTTACCTAAGCTTAACGAATGTGTTTTCATGGTGATCAAGCATAAAAACATCAATAATTAAGAATGAAAGACAAAACAACAACTAAAACTCAAACCAAAGATGAAAATTAAGCAATCGCATTCATATCATGTGGCCTCAACCCTAGAGGAAGGGCTTTTTCCATTCATGTTCATACAAATACTTAAAAACATGATTAAAGTAAAGTGATTACAAGAATGATTAAAAGAGAATGAAAAATAATGAACCCTAGGTAGAGTTCTTCCTTTCTCCCTTCGCTCCTCTCCATGTTCTCAAAATATTTCCTAATAAATTAATTTAGGAGCTAAGTGTCCTACTTATATTAAACGGGAAAAATAGAATTCTAGCCGGCCATGGACCAGCTCCGTGCCACGCTTCACATCGCGGCAGTTTGATGGCGTGACACGGACTGGTCACGCAGGTGTACCAGACAGGTGTCCTTGGCAAGGCATGGGTGAGAGCCTTGGGCATGGCATGGAGGCCATCGCGCCTCTCGCACGTCGTGGCACGGACTGGACATGCAGCATCACTGGAATCTCGGCAGTTGACATCCCCTCGCGCACGCATGGCATGGGGCGTGACACACCTGTTTGCATGAAGCTTGGTCGGCGTGGCACTGCACTGTCGCACAGGCACACTGGCTGATACTCCTCGTGCGCACTCTTTCCTATGTGACACGGCAGTCTCTTGTCGTGGCACGCTGCAGGGTGTGATCAAGGCACTTCTAAGTTTTCTTCATGCCATCTTCCTTGCACTTAATCCCAAACTTCCTTTATCTTCGTGCATCATCCTATTAAGCTCATCTTTAGCATTTTGCACCTACAAAACATGGCCTAATCATGTCAGTTAGTTTATGCACGAAATTATACAAAATCGCATGAGAGTATAATCACTTAAATTGACAAACGCGATTAAACTAAGTTATAAAATAGCACTTGGGCATGTAATTATGCCCAAGATCACTACCCCACACTTAAAGCCTTGTTCATCCTCGAACAATTCTATTACCTCTCATGCACATGAAGTACTCACACATATGTAATTGAAGCAAGACAATTCAAGCTAAGGCTACCACGATTGCTTTAGATAGAAAGTTAAAAATAGAGCATGCAAGATATAACCATTAAAATCCCATATAACTACATTAAGACTTCCTAGCCTCAAGAATCGACTCTCAAACTCAACAAACTCATGCAAATTAACCAACCAAGATATCCGACATGAATTTTATCCTTCATCAAACATGTGCCCTCAAAACATGAGATTTACCCATTTTTGCACTCATAAGTTTCCAAATTGTGACATATATGGGTGTATGAATAAGAAATAAGCTCACTCTCAGAAAGAATTCACATGCAACATGTATTAACCCATAAGCTTTCCTTTAGTGTTTTACTCCACTAATTTAGAAATGTTTGAAAGTAAGATCAAGTAGGGCTTATGGGTTGTAATGTAAGCTAAGGGACGGTAGGTACTATTCTGGCCAGTAATAGT
The DNA here is from genome assembly GCA_018107945.1 of Datura stramonium. Classification (NCBI taxonomy): domain Eukaryota; kingdom Viridiplantae; phylum Streptophyta; class Magnoliopsida; order Solanales; family Solanaceae; genus Datura; species Datura stramonium. Next base: position 340,288 of record JACEIK010000786.1, read on the forward strand.
GACTATCTTCCCTAAGCGCCTCTAATACGTCACACTTTCATTATGGCACTCTATCCTTTCACTTCACCTTTATTCTTTTCAACTCCATTTTTCCTTTATATTTCCCCATTTCAATTAGGAACACTTAAGCTATTACTAAGGAGTGCTTAAGAAAATAAAAATTCGCTCTTTTCTTCTTTTACTCCTAATTAACTCTTGTTCAATTTTTTTAAACAAGTGCACCTCTAGTATTCTCTTCAACTCCCACAACTACTATTTCCCTTCTTATTCCAACTTCTCACTCCTTAACTTCTTTTGCATTTTCATTTAAGCGCTTAGGAGTTTTGGATCAAATTCAAGGCTAATGAAAGGAAAGGATTAAGCTCATCTTGTGGCTAGCAAAGAATAGGCTAAAGGCTCAATGGAGCTAACTAGGATTAGACATTCAAGGTAGGTAAAGAGAGGGATAAAAATTAGGCTCATTCAAAGAAATTCCTAAATCATCTGCTACAATCGACATCCCTCATTTCATTTTGTATACACACTAGGCAAGTTCTAGACACTACACCATAGCATGGAATATTCAAAAACCTTAGACTCACAGCACATGCTCAATTCAAGACAAATTCAACAAACTCTTAACTCAACTAATCACAAGAATTCAAAATTAAGCTTTAAGCACATAGAGTCACATTCAAGAGCCTAGGTGTCTCAAACAAAGTTATACAATTGTTAAGCATGCTTCAAACTTAACAACACTTGCATCCCACAATCATATATAGCACATAACAACAACACCAAGCCATCAATCAGCTAAGGGTTCAAAAATAAAAACCTATTGACTAATTTTCCCTCAAGACGGTTATCATCCATCCATCATCGGGAAAAGTCCCTAACTATGACTAAAATGTATAGACAAAGAAAAATTTTATTTGGCGGTTAAAAGTGCCCCCCGTCGAAAAAGAACCAAAAAGAAAAACCAATGGGTGGATGAATTATCTCAACTCCAACTTTTTCATCAACCAATACCATACAAAGCACTAATTTCACCCAAATTCACTAAGCACAAAATTTTGAAATTTCCCTCAGCCCATACTTAAAATATGCTATGTTCCCAAAGCATCAAACTAGAATACAAAAAGAGTGAGAAATACTCTCTGAGGCCTCTAGGCCTAGCTAATAGCATGTTCTCATTTATTTTTGCACAAGTGGGTCATCGACCCCACACTCATCTTCTTCCATGCTCCTTAGCTTCCTCTTCTAAGGGTACTCAGAGTTCCCCTCAATCTGTGCTTAATTCACCACCAAAAACAACAACCAAGTGAAAATAAACAAAATCAAAATAAAAGGAAAATAAATTTGTACCCTTGGGTTGCCTCCCAAGCAGCGCCTGATTTTACGTCGCGGCACGATGTGAACTATCCTTCTCAAGACCTCCTCAAACCAGTGTTCCCTTTCGAGAACTATCTTCTTCTCTTTTTATTTTTTGAGGGAATAGCCTCCACACTATCCCTCTCTTCTTCCAACTTCTTCTCTAACTTAAACCCTCCATCAGATTCGGGCTAAAATGTGATCATCTCCTATGGCAGCGGACCCATGCAATCTACCACCCCACACTTAGCCTCTAACAACACACTAACCTTACAAAGGTCTCTATAGTGTATGGGTGGGTTGATATCTTGGTAAACTCGAAAGAGCTCTTCATCATCATCGACCCTTATTTTAAGGGTACCTACTATCACATTTATGATAGGTCCTCTAGTTTCCAAGAATGGTCGTCCCAAGATCAGGGGTACCTTATCATCAACTTTAAAGTCAAGTATGATGAAATCAGTGGGTATAATGAATTTACCCACTTTGATGAGAAGTTCCTCAATTATTCCTTCGGGTGCCACTTGGCACTTGTTTGCCAGCTGCAGCATCACTCGTGTTGTCCTCGGCTGACCCAACTCCAAGGTGTTAAACAAAGATAGGGGCATTAGATTTACTGTTGCCCCTAAGTCACAGAGAGCTCTTATCACTTCAGCTTTACCAATTTGTATGGGGAGGGTAAAACTCCCTGGGTCCTCGAGCTTTTTCGGTATCTTGCTCATTACCCTGTAGCTGCACTCCTCTGTTAGTGCCACTATTTGGACATCCACCAATCTGACTTTGTTGTCCACCACATCTTTTAAATACTTAGCGTACTTTTGCATTCCCTGCAAAACATCAAGTAAGGGCAAATTTATGTGAAGTTCTTTGAAAATATCAAAGAACTTTTTAAAGCATTCTTCCTCCTTGCTCTTCTTGAGCCTTTGCGGGTGATCACAGGAAATAATATAGGTCCCGTGATACGCTTTATAGCTTAAATTGGTCGTGTTGTCTAAGCTATTTGATACATTTTCATGTGATTTTATATAAAAGTGAAGA
>JACEIK010000786.1:343977-363374 GCA_018107945.1 Datura stramonium
GTTAGAGGAATGGGTCCAGTCCCTGTGGGTTCGACATTCCGGTTCTTAAAAAGAGCCACTATATTACTTGCACGACCCGTACACTTGCGGGTTCATCAGCGGGAATGGTGGTGGTGGTCTATGTGCTGGCTGCAATGATAATTGTGCATTGTGTTGTTCAGCACTGTGATTATCTCATTTGTCAGTAGATGGACCCTGTCTAACCAGCTCTGGCTGCACCTCATTTCTCTTTTCCTTTGGAAGTGCATCAGCCAATTGCTTGTCACTCCTCAGATTGATGGCATTGACCTGTTGGGGGTTTGTATCTGTGTCACTAGGTAACCCTCCCTGAGGTCTGGTGTGTTGAGCAGCTGCTAATTGACCCATCTGCTTCTCTAGATTAGGGGTGGCCAACTGTTGATTTTTCAAATCTGATGCCATCCTCGTCTGATTCTCTGCCAATTGGGTCTGTGTAGCCATAATTTTCTACAACATCTCCTCAATGTTGTTGCTACTTGACTGGCCACCATTCTGCCTGTTTTGCTGCTGATACTGTTGTTGCTGAGGTTGCTGGTAACCCTAACTCTAATTTACACCCCAAGAGAAATTTGTTTGGCTCTGCCAATTCTTATTGTAGGTGTTCCCATAGGTCTAATTATTTCTTTGAATGTTCCCTACAAAATTCACCGATTCCAGATTGGCCCCATAAGATTCTGCATTGTGCCTATTATTGCCACAGATTTCACACCAACTTTGAGCCTGCTGAATTGCATTCACCTATCCCTGCGGTTAGTTCATACTCAGTTTATTAAACTGAGTCATCATCTGATGCCGAAATGATGCTAGTTGTGCTGCTAAAGCATTTACACCATCCACCTCTATCAGCCCTGCTCTCTTTCCTGCCACTCCGGATTTCCTTGAGCAATTCTATTCAATAGAGTGTACAGCTCCTCATATGTCTTTTCTAGTGCTTTCCCACCCGATACTTCTGAGCTTGGCAGTCTTGCTTGAAGGGAAGAATCTGATGAGGAACTTCCTTGCAAGGTCGTCCCAAGAAGTAATGTAATTCGGTGGCTCAGCCTTCAACCACCTCTTTGCCTCTCCCAATAATGAAAATGGGAAGAGTGTAAGTCGGACATAATCAGTTGACACTCTGGTGGGGACGAAAGTGTCACTAATTTCAAGAAAGTTCTGTAAGTGTTGTTGTGGGTCCTCATGATTTATTCCAGTGAACTGGCCACTAGAATGTAATAGCTGCACCATGTTCTGCTTTAATTCGAAGTTCCCTCCGGGCTCCGATTTGCAGATACCGGAGGTCACATTCATCGCTAGTGGGATTGCCACTTCACGAACGGGTTGGGCTGCCATTTGGTTAGGTAACAACTCTGCTTGCTCCACTGGTGGATGTTGTTGCAACTTCTCTTGTAACCTCTTCTACTTTCTCTCTAGAGCTTCCCTCCTGAGCAAATGCAGTTGGCGTTTAGGTTCCAACAAAGGTTCCACCAACTCTCTATTCCGTGCCAGTTCTACAAGGACAACCTGTTACCTGCAATATAGCAGACTGAGACCAAGTTTTTCAAAACCTAAGGAAATTAAAAATCAAAAACAAAAGAATTCACTAAGCTTCGCCAATCCCCGGCAACGGCGCCAAAAACTTGTTTGCGCTCCAGCATACACGCAAACGTATGCGGTTGTACAAGTAATACAGTGGCCCTTTTTCAGAGCCAGATGTCAAACCCACACGGACTAGACTAATTCATCGAATTATCAAGTTCGAGTGTTAATTTAATCTTCACAAGTGTTGATTATAGAAATTTTGGGAAATTCTAATTAAGTCTAGGGATGATCACAAAATAATCGAGAAAAATTACAAGAAGAAACTAGAGTTAGGCCTAATAATCATGCAATGCTACAATTCACAATGGTTCGAGTATGAAAACTTCAGTTGTTGTCTCAAATAGTTAAAATGCGATGTTCATGGTCTTTTGACCCTCTAAACACGACAAACTAGTCTCACACCTACATCGTTGAGCGGGGATGTGACGTCCTAATTCGTGAGCAATTTAACTATGTGGATTTAGTTTATGGATTTTGTACCCTTGATTATCGAATTTTGTACCTCTAATCAATTAACCTAACTTAGCTTCACAACTACTTCTACGAGCGGTGATGTGAAAATTCTAAGTCGGTGTCTAGCTCATCCCGTTTTAATAACCAAGAAAGACAAATTAGGTATAATTTCTATCCTAATCGCTAATCCTATCGCAAAGATAAGAACTTGCTCCTTACATTCTTGTGTTCTAGCCTAGGGTTAATCTTTCGAGCTTTTACCTAAGCTTAACGAATGTGTTTTCATGGTGATCAAGCATAAAAACATCAATAATTAAAAATGAAAGACAAAACAACAACTAAAACTCAAACCAAAGATGAAAATTAAGCAATCGTATTCATATCATGTGGCCTCAACCCTAGAGGAAGGGCTTTTGCCACTCATGTTCGTACAAATACTTAAAAACATGATTAAAGTAAAGTATTTACAAGAATGATTAAAAGAGAATGAAAAATAACGAACCCTAGGTAGAGTTCTTCCTTTCTCCCTTCGCTCCTCTCCATGTTCTCAAAATATTTCGTGATAAATGAATGAGTTAAGTGTCCTGTTTATATTAAATGGGATAAATAGAATATTGGTCGGCCATAGACCAACTCCGTGTCACGCTTCCCATCGCGGAAGTTTGATGGCGTGACACGGACTGGTCGCAGGTGTATTGGACGGGTGGCTTCGGCAAGGCATAGGTGAGAGCCTTGGTCGCGGCACGGAGGCCATCGCGCCTCTCACATGCCGTGGCATGGACTGGATGCGCAGCATCACTAGAATCTCAACAGTTGACTTTCCCTCGTGCGCGCATGGCATGGGCGTGACACGACTGTTGGCACAGAGCTTTGCCAGTGTGGCACGGCACTGTCCCACAAGCACACTGCTGGCACTCCTCGCGTGCACTCTTGCCTGTGTGACACGGTGCCCATCGCGGAAGTTGCTTGCCGTGGCACGCTACATGGTGTGATCAAGGCACTTCTAACTTTTCTTCATACCATCTTCCTTGCACTTAATCCTGAACTTCCTCTATCTTCGTGCATTATCCTATGAAGCTCATCTTTAGCAATTTTCACCTGCAAAACATGGCCTAATCATGTCGGTTAGTTTATTCACGAAATTATACAAAATTACATGAGAGTATAATCACTTAAATTGACAAACGTGACTAAAATAAGTTATAAAATAGCACTTGGGCACGTAATTATGCCCAAGATCAGCTGGTGAAGGATGTACATCGACTCGAAAGATTGGGAGTTAGGTTGGTTGACTCTACCGATGGCAGTGTTGTTGTTCATAGTGGATCAGAATCGTCCTTGGTGAATGATGTGAAGGCTAGACAAGATGAGGACTCGATTTTTGTGAAGTTGAAGGAAGTCGTTCAAACTCAGAAGGTGGAGGTCTTCTCCCATGGGGGAGATAGTGTGCTTCGGTACCAAGGTCACCTATGCGTTCCAGATGTTGACGATTTAAGAAGTCGAATATAGCATGAGGCTCATGGATCCAGATATTCAATCTATCCGGATACCACCAAGATGTATCGTGACTTACGGGATATATATTTATAGAATGGCATGAAGAAGTATATTGCAAAATTCGTAGCCAAGTGCCCGAACTGCCAGCAAGTAAATGTTGAGCACCAAGGCCAGGAGGCGTACTTCAAGATATTAGAATTCCCTCTTGGAAGTGGGAATAGATTAACATGGATTTCATAACTAGATTACCTCTTACTCGCCGACAGCATGATTCCATTTGGGTTGTGGTAGATAGATTGACCAAGGCTGCCCATTTTCTATCGGTGAAAACTACGGATTTAGCGGAGGATTATGCCAAGCTATATATCCGAGAGTTGGTTCGAGTGCATTGAGTTCCCTTGTCCATCATATCAGACCGAGGTACTCAGTTTACCTCTCAGCTTTGGCGGTCATTCCAAAAAGGGCTTGGGACTCAGGTTAAGCTCAGCACAACATTTCATCCGCAAACGGATGGTCAAGCGGAACGGACAATCCATACTCTCAAGGACATGTTGAGAGCATGTGTGATGGACTTTAAAGGTAGTTGGGATGATCACCTACCCCTGATCGAGTTTGCTTACAATAACAGCTATCACTCCAACATTCAGATGGCACCATTCGAGGCGCTTTATGGGCGGAGATATAGATCGCCCATCGGATGGTTTGAGGTTGGTGAGGCAGCTATGATAGGGCCAGATTTGGTTCATGAGGCTATGGTGAAGGTTCAGTTGATAAGGGGTAGGCTAAAAACCGCTCAGAGTCTGCAAAAGTCCTACGCCAATGTTAGGAAAAGAGATCTTGAGTTTGAGGTGGATGACCGGGTGTTCTTGAAGGTATCTCCCATGAAGGGAGTAATGCGGTTCGAAAACAAAGGTAAACTAAGTCCCCTCTATGTTGGCCCCTACCGGATTGTGAGAAGAGTCGTTAAGGTAGCGTATGAGTTGGAATTGCCCTCAGAGTTATCTTCCATGTATCATGTGTTTCATGTATTGCTTTTGAAGAAATGTTTGGGAGATCCAGCCCTAGTAGTCCCGGTGGACAGTGTTGGTGTAAAAGATAGCCTTAGCTACGAGGATGTTCTGGTGGAATTATTAGATCGTTAGGTTCGGAAGCTAAGGAACAAGGAAGTAGCTTCAGTTAAAGCATTATGGAGGAATCAACATGTTGAAGGAGCTTCGTGGGATGTCAAAGCAGATATGATGGCTATATACCCGCATTTATTTCCTACTGGCTGAGTTTCGACTTGAGGTATCAGTTTTGCCCTCTGACTCTATTTATTTTCATGTTCAAATCATGTGTTCAAGTTTCTTTTATGTATATGGATATGTATGTGAAGCATGAAATCAGTTCATCTATATGGTATGAATCAGAGGTAGTCATTCTGTTAGTTTTCGGTTTAAATGATCAGTATTTGGGTGTAATGATTGCATGTCTTTATTTTTCTTCTTGTTTCCAACATTCGAGGATGAATGTCCCCAAAGGGGAGATATTATAATACCCCAAAAGTGCCTAAGATTAGACCCGGGATCAAAATTTGAAGTTGGTTAAAAAATTGGAAAAAATGCACAGGATGGATGATGTACCGACTCGTAGTTGGAAACCACGGGTCATTGTTAGAAGTCGTGGTGAGGGGAGTCCTAGTGGCAGTAAGAGACAACATATGAACTAACGACTCTTTGCTTGGAACAATGAGTCATTGTTTGTGATCATGGGAGAGACTGGACCTTGGTAGTTGGGGATACCACGGGTCATCCAACGACTCGTGGTGAGAGGTGACGACCCGTGGTTTCCAATCGTGGTTTGGGTTGCTAGATTTCCAGTGGACTTGACGAATGGACACCACGACTCATTGGAGGCAACCACGAGTCATGGTGAGGCTCGTTGTGATGGAAGTTTAGAATTAAGGAGCTAACAACGGTCGACCTAACGACCCATCGTTTGAAGCAACGCCTCATCCTGTTGAGTCGTGGGAAGAATCTGAAAGTGTGAATTGAGGCAGTGGATTCAACGACTCAATACCACGAGTCTTGGTATCATGTAACGACTCGTGGGATCTCCTATTAGTCCACCCAGTGCAGTTTTTCAGGGCGATTACATTAAGGGTATTTTCAACTTTTTTATGCTTTAGGGCTCTAAACTACGTCGTTTTATGTACTTTTTGGGGCATGATAAGATAGATTAAGTCCCTCTAATTATACTCATTCCCATGCATGCAAGTTAGGAAGATTTTAGAGAGATCAATCCTATTCTCAAGTTTTCTCCATCAATTCCCCCTTGGGCATCCAAGGAACCTTGGAATCTGATCTTACCCATGTATATAGGTTACGAATGGGTGCTTCTGTTCACACCTATGCCTATTCTCTATTAATTCATGAAAATCTATCAAAAATCTCATGGGGTTTTAATTCAATTTTTGTAAAAATCTAATGATTTGCTAATGGGCTATTATGATTTGTGATTTACATTATATTTTATGGATTTTGATAAGATTTTACTATTATTTTGCTTATAAAATTATGGATTTCAGTTTCTACTAAATTAAACCTAATTATGCATGATTTGTAATGAATCTATTTATGATCTTCACTTCAATTGTTGACATTTATAAGCCCAACATGATTTATAATTTGAAATATGGATTTATTCAAATACCCATCATGATTTGATGATTTACAAGTTATGTGTATGATCTACAAGTATGAATGAACCCTATGATTTATGAATTATATTTTGGCCGACTCACGGCCTTATGTCATGGCTAGTTCACGTATGTACAAGTATGTTTATGATTATCATGATTTAACTAGCCCATGAATCTCATGAATATTATACTATGAGCACTATATATGTTTTAGGAGTAGTATTTAACACTGAGTGGGTTCGAGGCCTAGGTTCTACCCTGGATCTCATAAACTATGTGTCACCGCAGGTATGTTAGGACCTCCTTTTTGATTGTCCCTAGCCCAAATGGCCCTTTTTATGGTGATATCACACTTTCATGGTTCTACCCTTGGCAAGGTACAAACACCCTCCCCATAAGGGTTACAAGTCAGGCTCTATGTGTGCTCATATAGGGTATGTCGGTTAAGAGAATCTCCCACTGTTCCTCATGATTTATGCATGTTTATGCTTATGTAAATTGGCTCAAGTTATGTTAAATGAAGGCTTTCTCTTATGATCATGATTATGATTGTATTACGAATGTTTTGAAAACCTTGAGCCTTATGCTCATGTTATGTTACGCTATTTACGATATGAGCATGATGTCCTCCTCTTATGATGTTTTATGATTTTTACATAATTTAAATGTCTGTTTTACTTACCTTGCATACTCAGTAGATTCCACTTACTGACCACATACTTTCTATGTTGTATAGTTTTATTACACAGGACTCGGCTCTCAGGCTCATCCTCATCCTTAGTCCATCCCGGAATTGCTTTCATCTTTATTGGTGAGTCCTCATGTTCCGAGGGCCGTATGACTAGACATTTACGTTATTCTTTTGTTTTAATTTGGCCAGGTTAGTTGGGGATGTTGTCCCATCAACCCATCTTACATGATAGAGGCTTTCAAACAGTATGTAGTATTCAGCTTATGTGTATGTCTAGTACTTCTGAATGTTATGATACACCATGTTACGTTTACCTTTCCTCTATGTCTTATGTTCATTTTTCTGCTTAAGTTTTATGAAGATAGATTTATTCTTATGCCATGGGTCGACTTAGGGCCTCTCGGGGTTCCTTGTCCCGTGTTATGATCCGGGTCTATGTTCGGGTCGTGACACTACATCTCCGCCCATACAGAGCCTCTAATGGAACCATCTGAATGTTGGTGCGATAACTGTTATTTTAAGCAAACTCGATAAGCGGCAAGTGATCATCCACTATCTCTGAAATTAGTCGGACAAGCTTTCAACATGTCCTCCAAGGTTTAAATGGTTCGCTCGACCTAACTTTCTATTGGTGGGTGGAAAGCTGGGCTAAGCTTTTCCTGGGTACCAAGACTCTTTTGAAATGATCTCCAAAATTGAGAGGTGAACTGAGTATCCCTATTTGAGATGATAGACAACGGAACCCAATACCATCGAACTAACACCCGAATGTACAATCTAGCCTAATCCTCAGTTGAGCCCATAATATTAACCCGTAAGAAATATTTGACTTGGTCATCTGGTCCACTATTATCCATATAGAATCATGTTGTCGGCGCGTCCGAGGCAATCCTGTGATGCAACCTATATTTATCTCTTCCCACTTCCCAAACAAGAATACTAGTACCCTGAAGTATACCTCCCGGACTCTGATGCTCAACCTCCTCAACCTATACTCCTCCCATGCTCAAGCCTAAGCTGGCTAGAACTCTTGCAATCTAAAGTTATTTCCCCAAGAATACTACTTCTCCTTGTCAAAAATCGCTTGACCTTAAGTTCTAATCTAGAAGTCCCTAGTCACACAACACAATGGTTTACCGATACACCCTCACCTCGTCCAAACCTATCATCATAATCATCTTGACACCTCTCTGAAGCTTATACTACCCAATAACCTTCCTATCTCCTCGGGTCTAACTAATAACTTGTACTTCATGAACTTCCATCTATAGGGCATCTAAGGCATAAACAGGAAATCATCCCAAACGTACAGTGTAATCATCATCTTTATCACTGGTGAATGTACATAGCATTTAGAGTAAGGAAATTGTGAGCACGAATCGTTCACCAAATTTAAGTTGGGCATAAACCTGATACAGCCCGATCTTATGAGTCGTTTAAGGAAAATCTTAAGGATTGAGTTCATAAAGTTGAGAATACTATGAGTTATGAGTTTACATAAATTAAGAGTTTCATGATATGAAGCTGGGATTTATGGAATCCTAGTGTCAGACTGGGATCAGTGTCTGAAGTGGTTACTTCTCATTCTAGGAATTTAAATAAGGACATGAATAGAGTGTCATGTTGACTGAAGTACAAGGGAAACATCTGAATAAGAATGGATCGACATCCCATAGTTACTGTTCCTAAAACCTCCACACTTGAAAACTCAAGACTCAACTTAGTCCTTCACCTTATCATCTCCCCCTTAGCCTAGAAGTCATCACCCTCAGGCTCTGGACATCTTCTTAAGGCTAGACAGAAATCACTAAATCTTGACTACTTTTTTGACTCTAAGGTTACCTCAAAAGGCTTCATACTCCTTTTGTCGTATCCCTCCATTCACCCAATCCTCTAACCATTCAACACCATATACTAAAATAAAACTCATACCAAGACACTTAAAGGAATCATATGCCCTATATTGTAGTTCCTGATCCTAGAAGTATGCAAGACTCAACATGAAAAGCTCATAACATACATATGACTACATCTGGTGAGCTCTCCCAATTCTGGCGCTGTCCACTACCAGCACCAGCTGATGCCCCTTGTTGAGGTGGGTGAGCTGTCGGAGCTAGTAAATAGGTGGTAGGGGATCTACATTCCCCTGCTTGGCTGTGAGACAATCTCTGAGCATATGATCGGGATTACCATACCAGAAACAACCATCTGAACCCCTCAAGCACTTTCCTAGGTGGTTCTTCCCGCATCCCTTCCAAGTCTGATATGTAATCTTCCTTGCCCTGATCCTGCTCTTCTGAATCCTAGGGTCGGACCCTCTTCCCCTTTGCTCCCCTTTGGATCCGGGTAGGGGGACACTGACTGACGAAGGTACTGGATCTAATGATCTCTGATGGAACTATGGGTGATTCCCACCACTTGACCCTCACAGGGAAAACTTAAGGTTGTAATTATAGCTCTCTTGTTCTCCCTTGTTCTTTCCTTAAACCTCCCCCCCGCCTTCAACCTAGATGGACTCTTTTTGGTAAAGTCTCGAACCCTAGTAGCTGCAGTCCCTCTGGTAGTATTCAAAGGTGTGACTGCCTATTGGTTAAGCTAAGTGGTCATGTCCTGCATTAACACTCTGAAGACAGCCCCGAGCTCTGCATCAATAACTTGCCCACTCAGGGGGGCCACTAGGGTTGATAGGGCTGGTTGTTTTCCATAGCTTATCCCTTTTCTTCGAGCCCTTCTAGGAGGCATTTTCTGTGATTGTGTAAAGCACGATTTAGAAGGAGCGAGAGTGGAACTTCACAATACGAGATAGAATCATGAAAGAAGGGAATTTTCCTAAAACGTCTCGTAGCCTCTTCCCCATATATATGGCGTGCTTCACACCCATGGAAAAGACTCTACTTAACATAGCTTTCAGATATCCTAGGACACACCTAAACCTAATGCTTCGATACCAAGTTTGTCAGGACCCGAGTCTACACCCTGGCCGTAACACGGGTCTTGGAACCACAAATGGCCCCAAGTTAACCCATGGCACATATATAGAATGATTAAGAGCATATAAATAAGTGGAAATAAATCAAGGAACAAATATATATGGAAGTCTATAATATCCTAATGAAACAAAAACTAAGTGAGCAAGTCATAAGGCTGAAGTCTAAAATAAATAGTCTGAAAAGCCTCTAAACATACGATAAGCTGAAGGGACAAAAACCCCAACTAGATCTGCTACAGTTTAAAACGTGAAAGACATAAAACAACATAGGCAAAGCTAACGTCCTCGGATGATGAGGACTCACCAAGGCTGAGACTGGATTGAATTAGAGTGTGAGCGGTACTAACATCGGGGCTGAGTCTGGTCACCAAAACCTATATCATGAGACGATATATAATAGAAGTATGCGTTCAGTACTTTGAATGTATTGAGTATGTGAGGTAAATAAAATATGCTAGTAAAACGATGGTCTAAAATCATGAGTATAAAACAAGATAGAACATCAGAGTAAGGACGACAAGCTAAAAACCATATTCTTGAAGTAATCATAATCATGAGATATTCATCATAAACTGAAACATAATAACCCAAGGTTTAGAAATAGAAATCATATAATGTACCATACTTGAAATCATAAGTGAAAACTCATAAACTGTATAATGGGTCAAATACACTATAAAACATAGTATCAGAAATCATGAACATAAGTAACTTAAAATATGATGAACAATGGGAGGCTTCGTCAGAATCGACACCATCATGATAGAGATTACATGATGCTCTAACTATCTTGCTCAAGTGGATAGAGCCGTCATAAGCCTTTCCAGGTCAAAGAATGATTAAGGTGTGATATCACTGGTGTGCTCTAGGGTGGGGAAACACTCTCTTGAGAGATCCCAAATATAAATATATACCTACGGTGGCGCATAGTTATAAGACCTGGGTCCTCGAAAATACCAAGACGACTCAGTGTTAGGCACTACTCCCAAAACATACATATCACTCATAATCATATTCTCAAAACATATCTTAAATCTGTTTCTTAGGAGTCTTGACTCCAAAACATCTCTGGAAAACTAATCTTATAAGCCTTGGCTAAAAATCATGGGAAAACATAATTGACTTTATATGGGCTTGCCCAAATCATGAAATCATACATACTTGAATAATGCTTCATAATTTAAAATTATGGAATCAAAAGTTTAAGAACTCGTAAACATTCATGCAACTTTGATAATTCATCATACTAGAAATCATGAGCTCACAAGCTTGAAATTCATAAATCATGCATAATAGGGCAAAATCATCATAAGCTTGAAATCATCAATTTATGAGGAATTTGAGAGTTGAATCTGCCCAAATAACCATATCTCATCAAATAGAATATGAGATAATGGAACCCATAGAGATATCATGGATAATTGCATGGAATTGGGCTAAACCCTAGAATATCATAATTTAGAACTTGAGAAGTAGAGATCATAAAATCTAGCTTTAAAATGGCATGAGGATGGAAAGATTTCCCCCGTTCATAATCCTACATACCTGAATTTGATGAAATTCTTTCTAGGGTTTGATGCCCAAGAGGATATGGGGAAGAAGGAGGACCTTGATGCTTGAAGCTTGAGAGAGTTTTCATCTTCAACTTGGAGTGTTAAAAGTAGAATAAGGGTTTAGGATGATTAAAATCCTTTCAAAGTTTCTTTAGGAGGCTTAAAACGACGTAGTTTAGGAGTTAGGAACTTAGAAATTATGAAAATATCCTTAAAACTTAACTTGAAAAATAACCCTGCCAGACCCAACAACTGACTTAAAGATACGTCGGGTCTCACCATGGATCATGCTGACCCATTTCCACTGGAAAATTTCCAACTTTCTATCTTTTCTTGTCGTCTCCACTTAACGATTTGTCATTACACTTGATGGATCACTTCATTATTCGTTAAGACCCTCTAAATCACAAGCTTTCACCCACTTATCCCACTTAACGAGTCACCTAACAGATCATTAGGTAACGCCATGACTCGCCCCTCAATCTATTAAGTGTTCTGGAATCAACATTTTTCTTCAACACTGCACAACCAATGGATCACTTAACGACCCATCTGGTTAGTGGACGAGTCACTCAATAACTCATTTAGTGACCTGGTGGAGATTTTCCTATTTTCTCTATTTTAGTGCTCGGGTATGATTTTAGAAATTTTTGGGGTGTTACAAGTACGGGGTCAAAAAATACCTCACTTAGTATTGTAAGTGTTATGGATTTTATTCAAAACTTGTTTGATATGTTGTTCTTAGTGACCTGTGGTGGAAATACAATTTGGTATTGATCAAACAACAAATGCGAGAAATGTTTTTAGCACAAAAAGATCCATAGTCACAATTGAAGTGGTTGGAGAAGATGCCCTAACTTCACAAAGACTAGAAATAAAAGTTTTCATTTATCACTGCAATTGGATTATATATTTTGTGCAAATCATAATTTGAACTCTTATTCGTACTTTAGAATATTTCTTTAGTTGTTGAAATTTATGATTTTTCTTCATTTTAAAATATTATTTTATTTATGGGGGTATTGTTTCTTTGCAATTAACGGTTATGAATTTATACTTTTGATCTTATTAGTTAAGTACATTTTATTTTGATATTTTTTACAAATATGTCATTGACTAAAACAAATAGTGGCGATTGTGAAAATTTCTCTTATAAATGATGATTATGGTGATGTTTTTGATAATGTAGTTGATTTGAAAATTAACGGAATACCTCATACAATAGTCTTTCTCGAAATTTTGTTTAAAGACTCCATGCAAAACTTCTCTTCATATAGGTTTTCATTTCATTAAAGAGGTACTTGGAGGATATGAAAAGCATTGTTATGAGATGGTTAGAATGGAAAAACCTATTTCCTTCACTTATGTAAAATGTTCAAATAACAATATGGTTTAGAACCAATAACAAATATCACCATAGAGGAGATGGTTTATATGTTCCTAATTATGGTAGGATATGGGGTTGGAAACCCAATGATTCAAAAAAGATTCCAACACTCTGGAGAGACCGTTAGCAGACATGTTCATCAAATTTTACTATCATGTTTGAAATTGGCTATGGACATTGTTAGAGAATAATAGTTGTAAATATATTTCTTCCATATATAGCTAACTTAATTATAGGTGAGATCTTTGTCAATTTTCTTGATTTAGTTTGAGTAGTTTCCTTTGATAGACACATATGTAATTGTATAAATATTATGTCTTCATGAATAAAAAGTGACAAGTTCTCCCGTAATATTTCATGGTCTTAGAGCCTAGGGCTTAACCCTTTGGACAAAGGATTCGGTTACTTTGGATCAACCCTATGGAGTGATTGATCTTTTCTCACTACCACCGTAGGAGCGGTCAACGGTGGATTTTTGGCCTGGAAAACCCATATTCAACCTCTGGTTGGGCATCATGTGCCACCATTACCTCGTTATTGTTTCTAACTAGCTGGCGCGTGCTCCGAAAAAATTAATTGTAGTCTGAATCTTTTACTTTTCCACTTTGATTTGGTTCATTGTCACTGCTTTTCTAGCATCTAGATTCTGTTTGGAGGGGTTGTTCTTCTCCTCTAGGTTTTTCCTTAATCTTTGCTTCTGGGACAGAATATTATATGTAATTTTCTGGCTTCCTCTTTCTGTATGGGTATTGGGTTTCTACTGATTTGGGCTTTCATTGGGTTGAACATCTGTGGCTATTAATTTATTCTTGGTTTTTTTGTTTTGCTCCTCTATATTTTTCACACAATTTTTTTTTGAAAATAAATGTCGGGTGACAAAACTCCTGTGATTGAAATTATTTCAGAATTATCAAAAATTACATAATATAAATTAAATGGATCTAATTATTTAGATTGAAGCAGAAAAATCAATGTCTACTTGCGTAGTGTTGAACAAGATGACCATCTTATTCAAGACCCTCCCAGGGATGAATGTAAAAAAGATTGGATGAGAGATGATGCTAGATTACTTTTGCAAATCATAAACTCGCTTGATAATGACGTTGTTGGTTTGGTTAATCATTGTGAATTTGTTAAGGAGTTGATGGATTATTTGGAGTTTCTATATTCTGAAAAGGCAATGTATCTAGAATTTATGAAGTTTTGTAAGTTCCTTTCTATCATTCTGGGAAAGAAGCTAAATCAATCACCGGATACTTCATGGAGTTTAAGAAAACTTATGAGGAGCTCAACATGCTTCTACCATTTAGCAGCGATATTAAGGTGCAATAGGCTCAGAGGGAACAAATGGCAATAATGGACTCCCTACTGAGTTTGAGACTGCTAAATCTCATATTCCCTCTAACTTTGTTATCACATCTCTCCAAGATGTTTTCAGTCGGGTGTTATGAATAGAGAGTACTCCGTCCAATCAGCAGGGCAATGCATTTGTTGCCAAAGGAGGAGGTGGAAATGATGTTGGAAGGTAGAATAACAATAATACTATTGGGAGATGGAGCAACAATACTACTAGGAGATGGAACAACAATGATGCTGGTAGGTGGAATAACAATAATGATACTGAGAGGTGGAATAACAATAGCGGAGGAAATAGTGAATTCTTTTGTCACTATTGCAAAGAGCCAAGACACATAAAGTGAAGTTAAAAATAAATAACAGATTTGCAACCAGCAAATTTAGACCGTTACTGTTCCAGCTGCTTCTAGTTCACCCTTAACTATTACAATCTTAGGTGATGAGTATGCTAGATTTTCAAAGTATCAGGAATCAATAAATGAATCTATATAGCCCCTTCCCTTATTGAGTCAGGTAATAAATATCTCATTTCCTCCTTAACTAAATGGATTATATATTCAGGTGCCACATATCATAGACAGGTAATCCCAAAATTTTCTCTAAATTTCGATCACATAAAGCACTATCCATTGTTACCATAGCTGATGTGTCTAATTATACCATTGAGGGATTTGGGATTGTTAAACCTATTTCATCTACTACCCTATCATCTGTTCTAGGTTTACCTAACCTTGCTTTTAATATGTTTTCTGTTTAGTAAACTTACCAACGATCTAAACTGCTTTATTTCATTATTTTCTTATCATTATCTTCTTCAGGATCTCATGACGAAGTAGATCATTGGTAAAGGACATGTATCAGGTGGTCTATACATTCTTGTTGCCTCGCCTCCTTCATCAGTTGCTTGTTCCATCATTGTCTCATTATTTGAAGCATATTGTCGATTAAGACATCCTTCTCTACTAGTTTTTGAAGAAATTATGTCCATAATTTCATAATGTACCTTCAATAGAATGTGACTCTTGTCAATTTTGCGAAGCACCACAGAATCTCGTTAAGTCCTGGAAATAATAAATGAGTTGATTTTGCTTTTGAATTATTTCATTCAAATATTTAGGGACTATGTCTCATTGTGCCTAAGGCTGGTTTTAAATATTTTGTTACTTTTGTGGATGATTTTTCCCAAATGACATGGATATACTTTATGAAGAATCGTTCTGAGGTGTTCTCCCATTTTTCTAATTTCTTGCTGAGATTAAGACACAATTTAATGTTTCTATTCATATATTGAGGAGTGAAAATGCTAAGGAATACATGTCAACATCATTTCAGAACTACATGAATCAATATGGCATTCTTCATCAATCTTCATGTGTGGATACACCTTCTCATAATGGAGTGGCTGAGAGAAAAAATAGATACTTGCTTGAGACTACTCGTGCTTTGCAATTCCAAATGAATGTACTGAAGTAATTCTAAGTGGATGTGGTGTCCACAACTAGCTTCTTGATTAACTGCATGCCATCCACAGTTCTTAATAGTGATATTTCCTATGGTGTTCTCTTTCCTAATAAGCCATTATTTTTATTAGAGCCAAGGGTGTTTAGGAGTACATTTCATGTTCGTGACATGCAACCCCATGTTACTAAACTAGATTTAAAGGCCTTGAAGTGTTTATTTTTGGGATATTCTCACCTATCGAGTGTTACTCTCCAACCCTTATAAATATGTATATGGTCTTTGCTTCGAACATTTCATTCTTTTCCTCTCCTGACACTTCTCCCACTCAGGAGAGGAATAAGAATGGTTCATCTATAAGATCACTCCACCTAGCTCAAAACACCATGAGGAAGTTCCTTCTAGTGCCTCTCTTGTTGAGCAGTCGACTGACAATGTGTCTTCTGATGTTCCTCCTGCTCCAGCAAAGCCATTGATAGTTCAAATTTATTCCAAGAAAAACTAGACCAATGATACATGACCTACACAATGTAACACCCCGAAAGTCTCTAAGATTAGATCCTATACATAAAGATAAAAACCAACAGAACTAGCAAAAATCCCACAGTACAAGTCATATCATGACTCGTGAGGAGTAAACACGGATCGTGATTTAACCCATAGGGAGCAACAAAAGTTTCAAGTTTTTAGATACCATGAGCCAAGGGACGACTTGTGGGAGGGTGGTATAGTTCATAGTATGGAATCGTGAGATGAGGTTCAAAGAAATGTTCAGGAGTTGTCAAAGACTACGAGTCTCAGTACGACTCGTGGTATCTTGACATAACTTGTATCAAGCACCCGTAGCAAGAATTTCAGCAAGCTACTAAGTCACCCAGAAGCCACAAATTTCATACCACAACCCGTGGTATGTCACCACGAGTTATGGTATGACCCGTAAGGGCTGGCAGGATAGTTTTTCAACTTTTTTTCATAAGGGCATACTAGTAATTTTCTATGCTTCTAAATCCTAAATTATGTCATTTTGCGGTAAATTGGCAGGGGAGTTAGTCGATTCTTCGCTCTCATTTCTCATACAACTTCTCAAGAACAGAACATAAAAGCTTAGAAACTCTCCCAAGCAAGAGCTAGGGTTCTTCCTACAATTTCAAAAATTCAAGCTTGTTCTCAGGGGTTTTCTTCTACAAGTATGTGGGACCTCAACAAGGGTTTTCTTTCGCCCTTGTGTCCTAAGATTTTTAGAAACCCTAACCTTGAAGTGCTAGAAATAATGGCCTAGGGTTTTCTCCTAACTATTGAAAATCCTTATCCTCTCAATGTTTAAAAGCTTCCATGATTAGTACCATGCAATAATTAGCATGCTATTTTCAACGTGTAAAATGTCTCTCCAGATTCTTGATTTTTGTATAACTGTGATAGTTCACTTCATGATTTAGCTATATCTTTGAATAGCATGATCATTCAAATTATACATTATTTGTATCTTATAATTTACAGTACTATTATCATTTTCAATATACTTATCAGTTATTAGTATTACCATATTTTCAATATTCTTTAATTTATCAAGTCCTTTAGACTCTCAGAACACTTTTAGATAGTTCTAACTTAGTCTTAGGAAATTAGTTTCGAGCTATCAGTACAGATAGATACAGTTAGGTCTTCAGTTAGGAGTAGTACTTAGCACCGAGTGGGTGGGGGTTCAGCGTACCCAGATTTCTAGAACTACGTGCCACCATAGGTCTTTAGCCTGAATAAGCATCAGTTTAGTGATCACATAGATAAGCCTTTATACCCTAGCAAGGTATATTGGGTCCTATCGATGGAGCGTATACATCAAACTCTACATCTAGTTCACATGGTTGTATGTTAGTTAACAGACACTCCCACAGAACAACTCAATATAGTCACAGTCCTCAGTCTAGTGCAGTTTTTAGATTTTCAAGATATGTATATGACCCTAATTTAGTTATCAGTCCTTAAAGCATCATTCAGATTTTCAGACTATTTTCATTACTAATGGGTTCAGATAGGGTCATTGCATGTCAATTCAGTATTGTTCATAAACTTTATCAACATGTTTATATCTTATTTCATATCTCACATACTTAGCATATTTAAAGTACTGACTGCATACTCTCTATTCTATATCATTTTATGATATAGGTTCAGGTACCCAAGCTCAGCATCGTAGTTAGACTTCGCTCGGTGCCATCCAATAGCTGTCAATGGTGAGTCCTCAACTTTCAAGAACCGGAGTCTCTTTATTTCAGTCATTTTCAGTTTTTAGACTTTAGAGTTAGCTTGGGGCTTATCCCAGGAACTTATGAGTTTTTAGAAGGCTTTCAGATAAAGGGTATTAGTTTCAGCTGTAGATTCTCAATTTTGTTTCAAATTTCAATATCTTATAAGATTTCATCTTTACTTACAAAACAATGCTTTATTTTCAAATAGCTTCTACTTAATCTTCCTTATAAATTGCATTATGTTAGAAATGTGTTATGCCATAGGCTAGCTTGGGGCCACTTGGGGCTCTAGCCAAGTCGGGTCATAAAAAACTTGGTATTAGAGCATCAGATTTAAAATGTCCTAGGGTATCTGAGAATCGCATCAAGTAGAGTCTTTTTTCATGGGTGTGAAGCATACCACACTTATGAGGAAGAGGCTACAAGGCAGTTTTAGGAAAATTTCCTTTTCTTCATAATTCTTATCATGCATAGAGTATGAAACTCTAAAATGTCCTTCTAACTCGTGCTCTACCATTTTTAGTGACGATGCCTCCCAAAGTGTAAACGAAAGGAGGAAGTGTAACGCCAACTCGCAAGCACCGTCAGTTCCAGCAGCCCTCAGGACTAGCAGGTGTCACATGCCGAATTCCAGGCTGCATTCCAGCTACTCACCCAGGCTGTGACCAACCAAGTCAACCAGTAAACCATTGCACCAACTAATACAAATGGAACTGTAGCTTCTGCTAGATCTCGGAACTTTACTCGGATGAATCCCTTAGAATTTCATGTGTCTAAGGTAGATAAAGGCCCATAAAATTTCAACAACAAGGTTCAGAAGATCACCTAAATCATGGGTGTTACCTCTATTAAGAGTGCAGATTTGGATACCTCTCAGCTAAAGGGAGTGGCCCAAATATGGTATCATTAGTGGAAAGAAATGAGACAGCCTGATGCAGGTCTGCTGGAGTGGGATGAATTCATAACTGTTTTTCTGGATAGATTCTTTCCCCGTGAGCTGAGGGAAGAGAAGGTAGAGGAGTTTGTCAATATGAAGCAGAACTTCATGATAGTTCAGGAGTATGCCTTGAAGTTCACTCAGCTATCTAGATATGCTCCAGAGATGGTTGCTGAACCTAGGGCTAAAATGAGCAAGTTTGTTTCTAGTGTTTCGGACTTGGTGGTTAAGGAGTGTAGGACTGTCATGCTTATCAGTGACTTATAATCCATGCACAGAAAATGGAGGTGGAGAAATTGAAAGAAATATAAAGGGAGAGTAAGCGGGTGCGGACCGGTCAGTTCGAGTATTAGCAGCAAAGATCGGGCGGTGGTAGTCGCCCACAACAACAATAGAGACCCCCATTACCCTCTTCAGCCAATGCTCCTTCTTCCGAGCCCTGTAAGAATTGAAAGGGTGGAGCATCAGGCTCTCAGTCTTAGAGCCATGTCTCCAGTAGCCGCACTTTCCCAGTATGTACAAAGTATGGTAAAAACCATCCTAGTGAGTTCCAC
>JACEIK010000787.1:9967-37900 GCA_018107945.1 Datura stramonium
ATACCTCTAGCTGCACAATTTGACTAAGTCTGAACTAACTGAGGAGACTACTTCCTTTAGCTTAACTAGGATAGTATCCTCATCTTTACTAGCTTTGAATTTAGTCACTAATGAAGATTTCGACCCATTCTTAACAACACCACCACCATCCGTCAGATCTGCAAGGCGAACCCCTCAACAAGAAAGCCTATGGAAATCCTTCACCAACTCCTTTCTCTCATTCTCTACATGAGACACACTCTACTAAGAGCTACATTGGCCTTGCTTGGATGATAAATGACACTCATGTGATAATCCTTGAGAAGCTCTAGCTATCTCCTTTACCGCAAGTTTAGGTCCTTCTAAGTGAACACGTACTGGAGGCTCTTGTGGTTCGTGAACACATCCACATACACCCTATACAAATAGTGCCTCCAAATCTTTAAAGCAAAAACCACTGCTGCCAACTCTAGGTTATGCGTCAGATAATTCTTCTCACGAGTCTTAAGCTATCTAGAGGCATATGCAATGACCTTGCCATGTTTCATCAACACACAACCAAGACCAACCCTAGAAGCATCACAATACACAACAAAAGCTTATTTGCCCTCTGGTAGGGTCAGTATTGGGGCTGAAGTGAGTCATGTCTTTAACGATAGAAAACTCTACTCACAAACATCCGACCACTAAAATTGGACCTTCTTCTAGGTAAAATTAGTCAATGGTGTTGCAATGGATGAAAATCCCTCTATGAACCTCCTGTTGTAGCTAGCTAATCCCAAAAAGCTCCTAATATATATAGGACTGACAGGTATGGGCCAATTCTTTACCACATCTATCTTTTGAGAGTCCATTTGCACACCCTCACTAGATACCACATGACCAAAGAATCCTACTGAGTTTAGCCAATACTCACACTTTCTGAATTCAGCAACCAATTGGCGATCATTGAGAGTCTAAACACAATCCTCAAATGAGCGGCATGCTCCTCCTCGCTCCAAGAATATATGAAAATATCATTTATGAAAACAATCACAAACATATCCCAATACAACTTGAACACCCTATTTATCATGACTATAAAAGCTGTAGGAGAATTCATTTGTCCAAAAGACATAACTACAAACTCATAGAGACCATACCAAGTGTTGAAGGCTTTCTTCAGTGTGTCACTCTCCCTAACTCTGAGCTGGTGATAGTTGGATCTGAGCTCTATCTTCGAAAGAATTTATCACCTTGAAGCTGGTCATCAATCCTAGGAAGAGGATTCTTGTTCTTGATTGTAACCTTGTTCAACTATCGATAGTCAATGAACATCTTAAGGAAACCATCGTTCTTTCAAATGAAAAGAACTGCAGCATGCCACGGGGACTTACTAGGTGTGATGAAACTCTTATCTACGAGTACTTCAACTGCACTTTTAACACTTTTAGCTCGACTGGAGCCATTCTATAAAGAGGAGTGAATATAGGTTGTGTATCAAGGAGAAGGTCAATACTAAAGTCAATCTCCCGCTCAGGTGGGACTCCTAGTAGATGATTAGGGAACACCTCCGGATACTCACATACGATAGGAACTGATTGAAGAGTCGGGGTCTCGGACGTAGCATCCTTAACCTAAACTAGATTTTACACACAACCATTGGAGATCATCTTTCTGGCCTTGAGATAGGAGACAAAGCAACCTACAAGAACAGCTGAACTACCTTTCCTCTCTAGGACTGGTTTACCTGAAAATTGAAACTCTACTGTAGGGGTTCTACAATTGACTGAAGAATAACAAGTGTGTAACCAATCCATACTGAATATAACATCGAAAGTCTTATCTAACTCCACTATTACTTTTTGGGAAATTTCTATATACCCATCGAGCTAAAATTAACTCACCAATGGGAGAAGAGACTAAGAAGGGTTCTGACAGGATTTTGTGACTAACTCTAAAACTAAAAACAACATAAGGAGTCATCAAAGACAATGTGTCCCCTTGATCTAGCAATGCATAAACATCGATATGGCATACTCGTAACATAACAATGACCACATCGGGTGTGCACTCTGCTCCTGACGAGATAATAGTTCATAGAACCCATTCTGGCGCTGTCCGCCCACTGCACTTGAAGAGGCATCCTATTGAGATGGGTGAGCTACTGGAGCTACTAAAGTAGTGGAAAGGGCATGACCTCTACTGTCTCCCTGCCTAGCCAAAGAACAATCTCTGAGTATATGCCCAGTCTTCCCACACCGAAAACAACCATCAATACACATCAAGCACTTGCCATGGTGCTTCCTGCCACACTTCCTACAAGCTGGAAAAGTGTGCTCTCAACACATGCTCCGCTAGTCTTTAGAGCCTGATGCTTTACCCCACTTGTCATGCCTGAGTTTGGAGGAACACTGGCTAACGATGGAGCTGGGCTGACGACCTCTGGTGGAACTGAGGGAGATGTCCACTATCAGATCTCTGCTGAAAGTTCCCATGACTCCCTATCCTGGTCCTCTTGGACTCTCTCTCCTCCTTCTTCATCTATTCTTCCTTTATATGTTGGGAATATATGATCAACCAGTAGAGATCTATATCATTGAACAACATGGCATTCCTTCTCTCTTTGACCAATGAATCTGCCCCCTATTCACAAATTTTCTCATACGATCTCTTAGATCAACAACCAGCTCAGGTGCATACTAGGACAACTGTGTAAATTCCAAGGTGTACTCCTAGACAGTCATGTTGTTCTTCTTCAGGTTGATTAACTATCATGACCCGAACGGAGGCCCAAATCACAACATGAAACAAGGAACCCTGAGGGACCCCAAGTCGACCCATGGCATAAGCATACATATAACTCAATCAAAGAAACTGAATAATCAACAATATAAACATAGTGGAAGTCTAACTTAAGAATAACATCAGAATACACAATCTGAAGCTGAATACAATCATATGTCTGAAAAGCCTCTAAATATGACAAGTTGTTGGGACAAGACCCCCAACTAATTCAACAAGCTAAAACTGAAATTAGATAAGGAAATATGAGTAGTCTAGTCCTCGGGAGATGAGGACTTACCAATAATGCAAAGGCTAACTCTAATAAGTTGACTATGAATGGGGCTGAACCTGAGAGTCGGATCATGTATCATGAAATGATATAATATAAAGTATGCGGTTAGTACATGGATTGTATAGAGTATTCATGGTAACTAAAAACATACATTTAAAATATATAAAAGCTCATAAAAGATAATAAAGTGGGATAACATGCTCATGACATAAGTAGCATACGATAACATAAGGCTCAAGGTTTTCAAAACATTCGTATTTCAATCGTAATCATAATCATAATGGAAAAGCTTTATTGAACATGACTTGAGCCAATATGCATAATCATAAACATGCATAAATCATGAGAAATAGTGGGAGATTCTTATAACCGAAATACCACATATGAGCACACATGGAGCCCGACCTGTAAACCCCTAGTCGGGAGGGTGTTCGTACCTTGCCAAGGGTAAAACCATCAAGGGCATGATATCACACATGAAAGGGCCCATTTTGGAAAAGGGGGGCAGTCACAATGGAGGTCCCATCATGTCCTATGGTGGCACGTAGTTCTAAAATTCGGGGCAAAACTTGGGTCTCGAACCTACTCGGTGTTCCATAGTACTCCAAAAATATGTATAGTGCTTATAGTATAATACGCATGAGATTCATGGGCTAGTTAAATCATGATAATCATAAACATGTTTGTGAATACGTGAACTAGCCATGAGGGTAAGGACCTTAGGTCGGCCAAAACATAATTAGTAAAATCATGAGATTCATGCATAGTTATAAATCATATATAGACTTTGTAAATCATCAATTCATAATGGGCATTTGAATAAATCCATATTCCGAATCATAAATCATGATGTGTTTATGAAAATCAATAATTAAGTTGAAGATCATAACTCGATTCATCATAGAACATACATAATTAGGCTTAATTTAGTAGAAGTCAAAGTCAATAAATTTATAATGAAAATAGTTGTAGAATCCGATCATAATTCATAAAATATGATGTCAATCATGAAAGGTAATAACCCATTGATAGATAATTAGAATTCCACAAGATTTAACTTATAATCCCATAATTTTTTTTATCAAACTTCATGAATTAGAAGAGATTGGGCATGGGTGTCAACAAAAACACCCATTCATAACCCTACATACCTGGGGAAAGTCAAACCTCACCACTCCTTGAAAGCCCAATGGAAATTGATGAAGAAAACCTTGAGGACAAGCCTGATCACCTTCTCAAACCCTTAATTTCGCATGCATGGAAATGAATAGGCTAGAAGGGCTTAACCTATCTTAACACACTTAGAAAATAACTTAAAACGACGTATTTTAGGACATTAGAGTGTAGAAATGACGAAAATTCCCTTAAAGAAAAACCCTGAAAAATTTGTATTGGCGAACTAATGGACAGACTAAAGGGTCATTGGAGGATACCTCGACTCGTGGTATCTATATGTCATCTACACTAACAAAATTCCTGATCTCATAGTCAACCACAAGACTCCGAGCTAAAACAATATGTTGATGTCTCTAGTAAAACAAAGTCATTGTTTAATAACTATTTTGTTATAGGACGAGTCCTCCTTTCAGACAACGGGTCGTTACATCGTCCACTGTTTCCTCCTTCAGGTCCTATACTGATCCTTCCAATGAGCGTCACCACGTCTCGTTACATCTTCCAATGAGTCATGGTTGCCTTCCATTCGGTCTACTGGAAAAATATAGCTATCCCTATTCCACGACTGGTGACCACGCCCCGTTACTTCTCACGACGGGTCGTGGGATGACCTATTATTTCCCTTAATGGTGAAGCCCAGTCCTTACCACAACTCATAACAACGACTCATTTTATTAAACAACGGGTCGTTACTTCACCCGTTGGTTCCCACTGCTACCAGTCCATGACTTCCCACGACCGCTTCCTACGGGTCGTTGGTTAGACCAACGATACATTGGGTCGTCCGTCCAATTTCATCCAACTTCCAAATTTAAAATCCTGGGTCTACTCTTAGGCACTGCCGGAGTATTACAATATCTCCCCCTTGGGAACATTCTTCCCCGAATGTTGGAAACATACAGAAACAAAGTCATGCAATCATTGCACCCAAATATTGATCATTTAAATCGAAAACTGATGGACTGGCTATCTCTGATACAAACCACATAGCTAGACTGAATTCATGATTCACATACACATCCATATACATAAAAGAAACTGGAACAGATAAACTGAACATGGAAACTGAATAGAGTTTTATGGCAAAACTGATACCTCAAGTTGGAACTGGGAGCCGGTAGAAAATAAATGTGGATATCTAGCCACCATATCCGCTTCGTCTTCCCACGTAGCTCCTTCAACATGCTGATTCCTCCATAAAACTTTAACTGAAGCCACTTCCTTATTCCTTAGCCTTCAAACCTAACGATCCAATATTTCCACCGGAACCTCCTCATAGATAATGCTGTCTTTTACACCAACACTGTCCACCGGGACAACTACAGATGGATCACCCGAACATTTCTTCAAGAGCGATACATGAAACACATGATGAACGGAAGATAACTCTGAAGGCAACTCCAATTCATACGCCACCTTACCAACTCTTTTCACAATCTAGTAGGGGCCAACATAACGAGGGGTGAGTTTTCCTTTCTTCCCAAACAACGGGTCGTTACTTTACCCGTTGGTTCCCACTGCTCCTAGTCCATGACTTCCCACGACTGATTCCCACGGGTTGTCGGTTGTACCAATGATCCGTTGGGTCATCCATCCTGTGGGATTTTCCCCAATTCCTGCCAACTTCCAAATTTTAAATCCCGGGCCTAATCTTAGGCACTTCCGGGGTATTACAATATATCCCCCTTGGGAACATTCGTCCTTGAATGTTGGAAACATACAGAAACAGAGACATGCAATCATTGAACGCAAATACTGATCATTTAAATCGAAAACTGATGGACTGGCTATCTCCGATACAAACCACATAGCTGGACTGAATTCATGATTCACAAACACATCCATATACATAAAAGAAACTGGAACACATGAATTGAACATGAAAACTGAATACAGTTTTAGGGAAAAACTGATACATCAAGTTGGAACTAAGCAGGTAGAAAATAAATGTGGGTATCTAGCCACCATATCCACTTCTTCTTCCCACGTAGCTCCTTCAACATGTTGATTCCTCCATAACACTTAATTTAAGCCACTTCCTTGTTCCTTAGCCTTCGAACCTAACGATCCAATATTTCTACCGGAACCTCCTCATAGCTAAGGCTATCTTTTACACTAACACTGTCCACCGGGACAACTAGAGATGGATCACCCCAACACTTCTTCAAGAGTGATACATGAAACACAGGATAAACGGAAGATAACTCTGAGGGTAACTCCGATTCATACGCCACCTTACAATTCTTTTCACAATTCAGTAGAGGCCAACATAACGAGGGGTGAGTTTTCCTTTCTTCCCAAACTGCATCACTCGCTTCATTAGAGATACCTTCAGAAACACCCAATCATCAACCTCAAATTCTAATTATCTCCTTTTCACATCGGTGTAGGACTTTTGGTGACTCTAGAAAATTTTCCACCTGTCCCTTATCAACTAAACCTTCTCCATAGCCTCGTGAAACGAATCTGGTCCTATCATCACCACTTCACCAACCTCAAACCATCCAATGAGCGACCTATACCTCCGCCAATAGAGAGCCTCGAACTGTGCCATCTGGATACTAGAATGATAGTTGTTATTGTATGCAAACTCGATAAGTGGAAAATGCTCATCCCAGCTACCTCTAAAGTCAATCACGCATGCTCTCAACATGTACTCAAAGGTCTGGATTGTCTGCTTGAAGGTGAAATGTTGTGCTGAGCTTAAACTGTGTACCAAGTCCTTTTTGAAATGATCTCAAAAGGTGAGAGGTAAATTGAGTACCTCTATCAAAAATGATGGATAAGGGCACTCCATGCAATCGAACTAGCTCTCGAATATATAGTTTGGCACAATCCCCCGCCGAATCCGTGGTTTTGACCAGTAGGAAATGAGCGTCCATGGTCAATCTGTCCACCACAACTCTAATGTAGTCACATTATCGACGGTATGGGGTAAACCTATGATGAAGTCCATATTACTTTCTTCCCACTTCCAAGTAGGAATGCTGATATCTTGAAGTACACCTCCCGGTCTCTGGTGCTCGACCTTTACTTGCTGATAGTTTGGACACTTTACTACGAATTCTGCGATATCCTTCTTCATGCCATTCCACCAATAGATTTCCCGTAGGTCACGATACATCTTGGTGGAGCTTGGGTGGATAGAATACCTGGATATATGAGCCTCCTGCAATATCTGATTCCTCAAATCATCAATATCTGGAACATATAAGCGACCCTGGTTCCGAAGCACACCATCTTCCCTTTTGGAGAAAACCTCTACCTTCTGATTTTGAACGACTTCCTTTAACTTTACTAAAATAAGGTCCTCATCTTGCCTAGCTTTTACATCAGTCACAAAGGATGATTCTTATCCATCCTGAACAACAACACTGCCATCAGTTGAGTCAACCAACCTAACTCCCAACCTTGCGAGTTGATGCAGATCCTTCACCAGCTCCTTCTTCCCTTCATCCACATGAGCTAATCTCTCCTTGGAGAGTCTACTAAGTGCGTTCACTACTACATTGGCCTTACCCGAATTGGTAAGGACACTCATATCGTAGTTCTTGAGTAGCTCCAACCAGCTCCTTTGCCGAAGATTGAGATCCTTCTGCGTGCGTCCACTACTACGTTGGCCTTACTCGGATGGTAAAGGACGCTCATACCATAGTCCATGAGTAGATCCAACCACCTCCTTTTCCAAAGATTGAGATCCTTGTGTGTGAACACATATTGCAAGATCTTATGGTCCATAAACACATCAATATGGACCCCACAAGTAATGTCACCATATCTTAAATGCAAATACCACCCCGCTAGTTCAAGATCATGGGTCGGGTAATTCTTCTCATCAACTTTCAATTGTCTAGAGGCATATGCTATAACCTTCTCGTGTTACATCAACACACACCCAAGTCCAATCCTTGAAGCATCACAATACACCACAAACCTATCAGTACCCTCCGGTAGAGTTAACACTAGTGCTGAAGTAAGTCAAGTCTTCAACTCTTCGAAACTCTACTCTCAAGCCTCCAACCATTGGAATTTCACCTTCTTCTGGGTCAATTTGGTCAAAGGTGCTCTAATCAATGAGAAACCTTCCACGAACCTTCAATAGTGGCAAACTAAACCCAATTTGGTCAAAGGTGCTCCAATGAATGAGAAACCTTCCATGAACCTTTAATAGTAGCCAACTAAACCCAAGGAGCTCGAATATCTCAAGGATTCACCAGTCTAGGCAAATTCTTCACCGCTTTTATTTTCTGAAAATACACCTTTATAGCTTTACTTGATACCATATGGCCCAAAAACGCTATAGAGTTCAACCAAACTCGCGCTTGTTGAATTTGGCATATAATTGGCATTCCTTGATAGTCTGTAGCACCACCCTCAAATTAGCAACATGCTCCTCTTTGCTTCGATAGTATATCAAGATGTCATCAATGAACACAATCATGAAACATATCTAAGTATGGCTTGAACACCCTGTTCGTCAGGTCCATAAAGTTGTAGGAGCATTTTTTATTCCATAAGACATAACTACAAACTCATAATGACCATACCTCGACCTGAAGGCTTTCTTCGAGATATCACTCTCCAGAACTCTAAGTTGTTGATACCCGGACCTAAGATCTATCTTTGAGAAACACTTGACACCCTGAAGCTGGTCAAATAAATCATCAATCCTAGGAAAAAGATATCTATTCTTGACAGTGACATTGTTAAATTACCGATAATCAATACACATTCAAAGAGAACCATCTTTCTTTTGGACAAAGAGAACCGGTACACCCTATGGGGACTTGCTCAGTCTAATGAAACCCTTATCTAACAGGTTCTTCAACCCCTTTAGCTTGGATGGAGCCATCCTGTAGGGAGGAATAGATATAGGCTGCGTGTCGGGAAGAAGGTCAATACCAAAATTAGTTTCCTCCTCGGGAGGGATTCTCGATAAATCATCTAGGAAGACTTCTGGATACTCACGCACTCTCGAAACCTACTGGATAGTCGGCGTCTCGGGCTCAACATCCTTAACCCTAAGTAGGTGATACATACAACCCTTGGAGATCATCTTCCTGACCGTAAGATAGGAAATAAAACAACCTACAGGCACGACCGAACTACCCTTCCTCTCTAAGACCTACTCACCGGGAAAGCAAAAATCCACCACACAGGTTCTACAATTAACAAAAGCTTAACATGCATACAACCAATCCATTCCAAGAATAATATCAAAGTTAGTCATGGCTAACTCTACAAGGTCTACGGTGGTGACTATCAGGTATCTTCTAGTCACCCGCCTAGCTACAACCGAATAACCAACAGGAGTAGAAACTTAAAAATGGTTCTGATAGAGTTTCGAGACTAACTCCAAAGGTACTAGCAATATAAGGAATCACAAAAGACAATGTTGCCCCCCAAAATCTAACAAAGCATAATCATCAAGGTGAAACACTCGTAACATACTAGTAACCACATCCGGTGAAGTCTCCTGCTCCTGACGGGTCGCAAAGGAATAGAACTTGTTCTGGCGCTGACCGCTGGCTAAACTAGTCGAGTCATCTTGCTGAATGGGACATGCTATTGGAGAGGCTAAACTAGCAGCTGGCATACAGGCTCCGCCGCCCCCTGATCTGGCTAAAGGGCAATCCATGAGTCTGTGTTCAGGTTTGCCACACCCGAAGCAAGCGTTTGAGAAAACTAGGCACCTCCCTGGGTGATTCTTGCCGCACTTCGCACAAGCTGGGAAGGTGCGCTCTATCAGCATGCTACCCTGGCCTCTCGAATCTGAAGCGCTGCTACACCGATCCCCTCGTGATCTAGATGGTGTACTTGCTGATGATGGTGCTGGAGAAAAACACCTTTTATAAGACTGCTGGCACTGTCCACCCCCCGATCTAGGTTGAGAAATCCTATAATTGTCTATCCTAGCCCTCTTGGCCTCTCTCTACCTCCAGTACACTTACTCCATCTTCTGGGCATGCAACACTATGTGGGGAAAATCTATGTCTTAGTGCAGCATAGAGATCTTACAATCCTTATCCAGGTAGTCTGCCACTTCATGCACAAATTGGCTCACCCGAGCCCTCTGGTCTGCTACTAACTATGGTGCATACTTGGATAAGCGGGTGAACTCCAGAGCGTACTCCTAAACTGACATATCACCCTGCTTCATATTTACAAAGTCGGCCGCCTTCAATTCCTTCAGATTTACAAGGGAAGAACCGATCCAGAAAGGCTGCATGAAACTCTTCCCAACCTATAGGACCTACCCCCACTGCCCTACCATCCGTCCATTGCTTAAACCAGATATGTGCCACCCCTTTCAGTTGATAAGAGGCAAAATCAATGCACTCTCAATTTTTCACCCCCATGAACTGGGTGAGCTTTAGAATCTCATCGATGAATTCATGCGGGTCTTTATCTAACTTAGACCCAAGGAACTCTGAAGGGTTCTTCCTCAAGAAATCTATGATTCAAGCAGCTGTTGCATTTCAATTTTGCGGAACATGTTCAAAAGCCTGCTGATTGACCGGAGCGGTCAAGGATTGTAAAAGCATCTGGATAGCTGCCCGAAACTCAGCATGGGCAACTAGCTCCGGTGCCTGGGGCTCCTGAACTAGTGGGGCCTGCTGGTGCCTGTTTCTATCTCTATCCTCATGAACATAACCATTCCCATTCCTTCTACATTAATTCTTTGTGGAGCCATCATTCTGCAATCGCGAATAGCACGAATTAGAAGGATAGGAAGGTATTTCATCGCACGACATAGATCATGAAAGAAGGGAACATTTCCTATACGTATTGTATCCTCTTCGTCATAAGTGTGGTATGCTTCACACCTATGAAAAAGGCTCTACTCAACGCGACTTTTAGACACCCGAGGACACTTCAAACCTATTGCTCTGATACCAAGTTTTTCATGACCCAAATGGATGCCCGGATCGTAACACGGGACAAGGAGCCCCGAGAGACCCCATGTTAACCCGTGGCATAAGCATACATCTAACTCAATCAAAGAAACTGAATGATCAACAATATAAACATAGTGGAAGTGTAACTTAATCATAACATCAAACTACACAATCTGAAGCTGAATACAACCATATGTCTGAAAAGCCTCTAAACATGACGATATGTTGGGAAAAGACCCCAAACAAAGTCAACAAGCTTAAACTAAAAATACATAAGGAAATCTGAGTAGTCTAGTCGTCGCGAGATGAGGACTCACCAATAACGCAGGCTAATTCTTATAAGCTGACCACGAATGGGGCTGAACCTGAGAGCCCGATCCTATATCATAAAATGATACAGCATGGAGTATGCGGTCAGTACGTGTAATGTACCTAGTATGCAAGGTAAGTAAAAAGGATATTTAAAATATATAAAAGCTCATAAATGATCATAAGAGTGTGACACATGCTCATGACATAGGTAGCATATGATAACACAAGGCTCAAGGTTTTCAAAACATTCGTAATTCAATCGTAATCATAGTCATAATAGAAAAGTTTTATTGAACGTGACCTGATCTAATACACATAATTATAAACATGCATAAATTGTGAGGAACAGTGGGAGATTCTTATAACCGACATATCCCATATGAGCACATACGGAGCCCGACCTGTAAACCCCTTTTTGGGAGGGTGTTCGTACCTTGAAAAGGGTAGAACCATGAAGGGTGTGATATCATACATGAAAGGGACCATTTGGGGAAAGTGGGATAGTCACAAGGGAGGTCCCATCATGTCCTACGGTGCCATGTAGTTATGAGATTCCGGGCAAAACCTGGGCCCCGAACCTAATCAGTGTTAAATACTACTCATGAAACATATATAGTGCTCATTGTATTATATGCATGAGATTCATGGGCTAGTTAAATCATGATAATCATAAACATGTTTGTTAATATATGAAATAGCCATGAGGGTAAGGCTCGTGGGTCAGGCAAACCATAATTAGTAAAATCATGATATTCATGCATACTTATAAATCATATATAGACTTTGTAAATCCTCAATTCATAATGGGCATTTGAATAAATCCATATTCCGAATTATAAATCATGATGGATTTATGAATATCAACCATTAAAAAAATTGAAGTAAAGATCATAACTCGATTGATCATTGAACATACATAATTAGTATTAATTTAGTATAAATAAAAGTCATTAAATTTATAATCAAAATAGTTGTAGAATCTAATCATAATTCATAAAATATGATGTCAATTACGAAAGNATCATAATTCATAAAATATGATGTCAATTACGAAAGATAATAACCCATTGATAGATCATTAGAATTCCACAAGATTTAAGTTAAAACACCATAAGATTTGTTATCAAACTTCATTAATTAGGAGATATTCGGCATGGGTATTAATGAAAACACCCAGTCATTACCCTACATACCTGGGATAAATTAAATCTCACCACTCCTTGAAAGCCCAATGGAAATGGATGAAGAAAATCTTGAGGACAAGCTTGATCACCTTCTCAATCCTTTAACTTTGCATGCATGAGAATGAATAGGACTAGAAGGGATTAACCTATCTTAATACACTTAGAAAATAACTTAAAATGACATAGTTTAGGACCTTAGAGTTTCAGAATGATGAAAATACCCTTAATGAAAAACCCTAAAAAATCGGTACTGGCGAACTAACGGATCAACTAACGGGCCATTGGAGGATACCACAACTCGTGGTATCCATCCATCGTCTACACTGCCAAAATTCCTGATCTCAGATTCGACCCCACTACTCGACAAGACGAGTCATCCTTTTAGACAATGGGTCGTTACATCGTCTGTTGTTTCCTCCTTCAGGTCCTGTACAGATCCTTCCAACGAGCGTCACCACGACTTATTACATCCTCTAACAAGTCGTGGTTGATTTACATTAGGTCTACTGGAAAAATATAGCTATCCCTATTCCACGACTGGTGACCACGACCCATTACTTCTCACGACAAGTCGTGGGATGACCCATTATTTCCCTTAATATTGAATCCCAGCCCTCACCACGACCCATAACAATGACTTGTTGTATTAAAAAATGGGTCATTATTTCACCTATTGGTTCCCACTTCTACCAGTCCATGAATTCCCACGACTACTTCCCACGGGTCGTTGGTTGGACCAACGATCCGTTGGGTCGTCCGTCCTATGGGATTTTCCCCAATTTCAGCAAACTTCCAAATTTTAAATCCTAGGTCTAATCTTAAGCACTTTTTGGGTATTACATGAACTCTGCTGCCTTTGCCTCTCTCAGCTCTCTAGGAAAGAATCTGTCCAAGAAAGTGGAAACAAACACATCCCAACCAACAGGGATCGCGCCTATTCCCCTGGTCACCTTTCATTGCTGGAACCATATCCCTTCAGCTGATAGGATGCTATGTCTGCAGTATCCTCTACAGTCACCCCATAATCTAGGTGATATTTTGAATCTTCTTTATGATCTCATGTGGGTCCTCATCCACTTTCGACCCATGGAACTCAAGTGGGTTTATCCTGAGGAAGTCTCTCACTCTCATCACTAATGCATTCCCTTTCTAGTGGACATTGGCCACTGCCTGCTGGTTTACCTGGCTATCATAGCCTGAGCAAACATCTAAAAAGTGTCCCTAAACTTGGCATGAGTAACCTGCTCATGTAAAGGATCCACTGGAGCTGGTGAAGCTTGCTGATGCCCTTCTCCGTTGCCATTGTCACGGCCATTTATGTTGCCATTTATTCTACCACTGGCTCAACATGGAGGCATATTTCTACAAATGTGTATGGAACGAGTTAAAGGAATACAAAGGTACTTCATCGCATCACATAGATAATGAAAGAAGGTAAATATCCTAAATCATCTTGTAGCCTCTTCCCATATGTGTGGCGTGCTTCAAACCCTCGGAAAAGACTCTATTAAATGTGGCTTTAGAACACCCTAGGACACACCTAAACCTTGGATCTGATACCAAGTTTGTCATGACCCGAGCTGAGACCCCGGACCGAGACACAGGACCTAGAACCATGAATCTCGGACCGAGACACGGGACCTAGAACCACAAATAACTCAAAGCTAAACATACATACCATAACGTAAAAGTATAATCAAGCAGAAATAAAACATAAGCGTAGATAAGAGGAAGTCTATGTACCACAAAGTTTATGTAAAGGGACAATATCACAATGCTGAGTCATAAAGCTGAACATACTAACTCTATGTCTAAAATCCTCTACTGACTGATGAGCTAATTGGAAAAGCTCTCACCTAACTCCAAGTCTGAAGCTAAAACAAGCATACAAAATAAACTGATACACATTTTCGGATGATGAGGACTCACCAAGACCGAGGAAAACTGCCTGGTTTGAGCAGGAATGAGCTAATGGAGAGACTGAGAAGGATCACCTAAATCTATATCATGAGACAATATAGCATAAAGTATGCGGTCAATACTTTAAATGTACTGAGTATGTAAAAAAAGTAAAACATGCTAGTAAAATGATAGTTACAACCATTATTATAAATCAACATAGATCATGAGAGTAAGGACCACATTCTTAAGGCCAGATCTATGAAATACACATAATCATAAGCCTAACATACTGACCCAAGGCTTAGAAAGGGAAATCATGCTTTGTGCCATACTTGAAAACATAATTGAAAACTCATAAACTAATCAATGGATCAAATATGTTATAAAAATGATATCATAAGACCTAAACATGAGTATATGAAAATAGGAGGAACAATGGGATACTCGTTAGAACCGACAACCATCACGTATGAGTTAATGATAATCCCATATCTTTCCCACTGAAAGAGAGCCATCCTAATCCTTGCCAAGAAAAAGGAAGAAAAAGGTGTGATATCATGGGTGTTCCCTCGGGCGGCGGAAACACTCTCTTTGACGGTCCAAAAATAAGAATATCTCTTATGTTGGTGCGTAGTTCAGAGATCGGGGTCCTCAGTATCCCCAAAATACTCGGTGCAAGACACTACTCTCAATATATGTATATTGCTAATGTAATCATATTCTCAAAACAAAGCTTAAATCAGAATATTTTGGAGTCATGACTCCAAATATCTCTTTAAAACATATCTTGTAATCTTGGCTAAAATCATGATAAACATACTTAACTTTGCATGGGCTTTCCCAAATCATGGAATCATACATACTTAAAATAAGCTTAGTAATTCAAATTCATGAAATCATAAGTTAAGAATTCATAAACATTCATGCATACTAGGTAATTCATCATACTTAAAATCATGGACTCACAAGCTTGAAATTCACTAACCATGCATAATAGGGCATGATCTTCATAAACTTGAAATCATGAACTAGTAAGTAAATTTAGGTGTAAATATGCCCTAATAGCCATGAAACATCAATTGAAATATGAAGGGATTAAAGCCATAAAGATTACATGGAAGATTTCATGAAAATTGGGTAAAACACTAGAATTCAATTTGACATGCTTAGCAACTTGAAATCAAAGAATTAGGATGAAATTGGGGCATGAGGGTGGATGATTTCCCCCATTCATAACACTACATACCTGGGTTTGATGAACTTGCAACAAAATTTGGAGACTCAAAGAGGATTTAAGAGAAACTTCATGAAGAACTCTTAGCCTTGATCTTTCCCAACCTAGGTGTATGATAGGAGTAAGGAGTAAACTAAGTAAAACCCTCAAATACACCCTTAACGATCCCCAAAGTGACATCACTTAGAGATTAGAAACTTGGAATATTACAAAATTTTCCCTGGATCTTAGCTAATTTTGGATAACTAGGCGTCCCGACGCAGACTGTGATAGGCCGCTACTCACCCGACAGTCTGTCACCGTTTTCATCACTCCTAAATAGAAAGGGGGTCCTGAATAGCCTAGAAAATGGTGGAGGTAATGGGTTGTCACTCCTTTGACGGTCCGTCGAGTCAGTCGTAAACACCTGGAACACTTCAACGTCATGCGACGGAACATGCGATGGAATGTGCGACGGTCCATCGCTAGTCTGACGGGCCGTCATCTTTTTCGTTAAAACTCGATGCCACCTATGACGGTTTTTCAAATTCCTGATGACCATCATTCACACTGTTGGAGCCTCTACGGGTTGTGAACTCCACCGTCAACCTCTGTCCCAGACCAGTAATTTCATCTCTTTTTCCATTAAGAAGCGATTTCAAATCCAGAGGTGTTACACTTTCCCTCAGTAAGAGTCCTAGTATGACTTGTGATGAGGTGGTAAAAGTCGTATCAAGACTCATGAGATGGGGCTTAGAGAAGTAGCAAAAATTGGTCAGGAAACCATGATTGGATCCTATAACTCATACCTGGATGGTACGAGTCGTATTGACGGCTCGTAGGAAGGAGGTTCAAAGAATTATATCGGGTAGGATTCATAGCTATGAGACTAAGTATGAGTTCTTACAGAATAGTACGGATCGTGGTATGGGTCATACCACTGGTCAGTCTATTTTTAAGTGCGATTCCTCGGGGTGTTTCCGTAATTTTCTATGCTTTTAACTCCTAAGTTAGGTCATTTTGGGTTTCCTAAGGGGCATATTAGGGGATAATAGTTAGCCTAAATCCTCATTCCTTTAAAACATAGGTTGAACATTCATCCTCTCAAGGTTCTCAAGCAATTAAGCTTCTTGTTCTTCTTCTCAATTCTCTTAGATCTCAAGTCTAAGAAAAAAGTCATCAAAGCACCGATATTTGGGGTCATGAATAGGGGATTTCTTCCACTCTGATACCAAATCTAACGCTCAATTATACGATTTCATTTTCATCAAGTCTCCAATTATGATTTTCATGAATTTCTAAGGTTAGACCCTTTTTATGCAAAACTCTATGAATCTATTCTAATTTTGATTCTCTCATGCTTCTATCTATGATTTATGATAATGATCCCATAATTTCTATGGAAATGTTCTCATGAATCTATGTTTTCAAGTTATCATTAATTATTCATGTATGCATGAACTACATCAACTTCATGTATCAGGGCTGTAATTTTCCACAATTCTTTTCATGGCTAGTTCACGTATGTCAAGGAATCTTTATGTTCACCATGCTTTTAAACAGTCCATGTAAAACCAATGTCTTATGATTATGATATGAGCACTATGTATGGTATTGGGAGTATATTTAACATTGAGTAGGCTGGGGTTCAGTGCACCCAGGTCTTAGAACTACATGCCACCATAAGATAAGAGATCCTCGCCAGTTGAGAGTGTCTCCATTGCTGCAAGCCGATGGGGACCTCACCAGTTGAGAGTGTCTTCCTTGTGATAATGTGATCATTAGTTATATGACGCCTTCATAGTTCTTAGCCTTGGAAAGGTATGGACACCCTCCCGACCAGGATCCATGATGCTAGTTGGAGTATGTCAGTTATGAGAATCTCCCGTTGTTCATCATGTTTTCATGATTCTTCGTGTTCATGTTTGGTAGCGTCCAAATCCACTCCTCAAAGTGAGAGACTGTACATGGAATTATGCATTATAGTTTATCAAAATATGAGTTGGAGTCGAATCCATAGAGAGTTAGAATAGATTAACCAAAAGCCATAGAGCAAATCAATTTGGCATGCATCATTGTTTATATTTATAAGAAGGAAAATTTGGGGGGAAATAGGGAGCTATAGAACTCTATTGTCAAACTAAAAACAACGCAAGTATATTGTTGCAAGCAATGAGAATGAACTAGGGATGTGCTTATAATAGGGGTATCGATTGGATTGGGTTAATTAACTAGTCTCAAATATCAATTACAATATGAATAGCAGTGGTAAATGCTACACCCGATATTGCTCACTACTTGGGTGAATTTTCATTGGGTTTTCTCAAACCCCAAGGTCAATAATATCAATTATCTACCAAAAGCATGAGAAAGAGCTGAACTATCTATAGCTTCAACCCTTTAAGGGGTGATGGAAATGAGTTTTGACTATCTCTAGCTCAACCCCATATATCTATGACCTAAATCCTCACTAATTCTTCCTCATCCATATCTTACTCCTCTCTCTTAAGAAAAAGAAAGATGAGAAAAGTAAAGTAACGTTTGCTACCATTAAATATAGCATCAAAAATTATAGAAAACACTTGATTCATGCATTGCAATTAATTTAAGACTAAATCAACAACAACCAATCCATTCTCAACCCCAACCATGCACACACCCCTAGAAATTAAATTAGCTACTCATAGATGAAATTAAAGAAGTAATCCCCATGGGTGATTTACTAACATTCATCATATTCAAATAGAAATTTAAGCTCACAAGTCTGCAACAATAGCGGTTTTAGCACAAGAATAACATTGAAGAAGAGGAAGAACAATGTAGTTTTCTAGTTCTCTCTACTTCTCTCTACAATTCTTCTTAGCTAAGACGATATGTAAAGAATATGACAACTATGAGTAAAATTAGGGTAATTATGCATATTCTATTTTTGTACATCTTTTTCTCAAATGCCATTGGAAGCTTCCACATTGAATTTGTGCTAGAGTTGGACAATTTTACCCAATCAGTATTCTGGACACTTGCGCGGCACCTGCGTTTCGCAAGTGCCTATCCGTGGTTCGCATGTCACGCGTAGATCATCGAAAAAATTGTTGGGCTCATTATGCGATTGCACTTGTGTTTTGAAGGTGCCTAGCTATGTTTCACAAGTAACCTTTAGCTAACGACCAATACTTTTCTACGCTACACGGAACTCACTTAAAAATCCAAACCTGCGCGCAATCGAACTGCTTTATTCAACTTGGCAAAGACAAAGCATGACCTATGGAACCAAACCATTCTTCTCTTGGATTGCCTCAACTCGAAGCATAAGTCCTCGACCTATCGGTGGATAAGATCACATCTTCATGAAAAAAGGTTGGGCTTTCTAGATATTCCTCAATATTCCGTGAAGAGCAGATGATTAATCATTTTTTTCCGGATGAAATCAACCTACGGAACGCAGGTTCTTTCTTCTAGCAGACTTATTCTTTATTCAATTCCTTTACTTTTCTTGTCTCAATCCAATACCCGTAAAATCAAAGAGAAAAGGCATAAAACCTTCCTAATTTATGTAAAAATCATGCAAAAGCTCAAGCTTAAGAATCTAATGAGTTGGTAAATTACCAACTCATCAAACCCCCAAACATGAACTATTTCTTGTCCTCAAGCAAGAGATTCTCTCACAATTAAGAATTGAATTAAGCATTCTCATTAGAAGAGCTGCACAAGGGACTTTTAGAGCTTAAGACAAACCCAATAATCTCATACTGACTCAAGAAGAATAATGATTCAAAGCATGTTGCAAAAACTCAATTGGTAACTACAAGCATTTGGAATATCTCATTTTCTTTCTTTCAATTCAAAACAGAGGATATTTGCAACCAAAACACTCTCAATAAGCATCTCGAGTCATTGATAATTAACATACAAGATTTTCCTTAAAATTCATTACTCAACTTGTCTCATTCAAACCTCTAATTTGAAAGCACAATTTTTAACATGTACTCCAAGAAAGTGATGCCACTTACACAGAAAGAGAATCCCAATCAAATTCAGGAAATTCACACATAGGGATATAGAATAAAGAAAAAATGCTCAGTTTCTCAAAGACGTTCATATGCATACAAAATTAGCCCATAGGATTTCCCTTCATATACCTCGCCACTAGTGTAGAGTTTCTACATTCGGAATTACTAAGCACTTGTGGGTTATAATGATGGCCAGGGGTAAGGCTAGGACAAATTTTAGCTCTAGTGACTAGATCCTCCCTAATGCTTCTATGAACACAATCAAACATCCTGCTATAATCATGAATTTTTTTTTCTTTTTCTTCTTTTGATTGGAGGTTTTTTCAACCAACTATTTCATTCTTTTCATCAAGCAATTTGGTGCTAACTCACCTTGAAGCTCATATATTTCCCTTTTATGCATACCCCCAAACATAGGCTTTTGCCTATACTTCATTTCACTTCCTTATCTTACCAAATCTTGGGCTTCCAAGCCCCTTTTTTTCTTTCTTCATTAGCAGTCAGGGAGGATGCTTGCCAAAGACGAGGACCAAAGAGGGTAATAGGCGTGTAATATGGTATCCAATAAAAAGGGTTAGGGCCCAAACATTGTCTAATAGGTGTCACGTCCTGAACGGAGGCCCGAAACGCGACACGGGAAAAGGAGCTCTGAGATACCCTAAGTCGACCCATGGCATAATCATACATCTAAATCAACCAAGAGACTGAATAATCGACAATACAATAATAGTGGAAGTCTAGCTTGAATATAACATCAGAATGTAAAATCCGAAGTTGAATACATACATATGTCTGAATAGCCTCTAAACATTACGAGTTGATGGGACAATCCCCCGACTAACTCAACAAGCTAGAAACTGAAATACATAAAGAAAAGATAGATAGTTAGGTCCTCGGAAAATGAGAACTCACTAATAAGCAGACGCTAACTTCGATAAGCTGTCTAAGAGAGGGGTTATACCTGAGAGCCTGGTCCTGTATCATGAAATGATACAACATAGAAAGTATGCGGTCAATACGTGAAATGTACCAAGTGTAAGTAAAATCGCTAAAGAAAGTAAAAAAATCCTTTTAAACACAATGCGTTAATTAAACATAAGCATTAGTTAACTGAGAGTAGGTCTTGCATGCATTCTTTCTGAAATCATGATCTTTTCATAACATGACAATACATATCTTTATACGTCAAACTAACTTGAATGACTCAAGCTGCAACATGATTTTTATAGAAAAGATGAACATTGAGTTAAACCTTGCTTTTAGAACATGCATGTGTATACAATAATCATGAGTAATGAATATGCATATCTGAATCATATAGAACAATTGGAGACTCGTCACTTAACCGACATACCACGATAGAGCTTACATGGTCCCAATTTTTACACTAATGTGGAGAGTCAACCAAAATCTTGTCAGGGCTAAGGACGCTACCATGATATCGATATCAAGCTCATGGGCCATTAGGGCCTGGGATAGCTCACGAG
This sequence comes from Datura stramonium, assembly GCA_018107945.1. NCBI lineage: Eukaryota > Viridiplantae > Streptophyta > Magnoliopsida > Solanales > Solanaceae > Datura > Datura stramonium. The sequence continues at coordinate 31,188 of JACEIK010000787.1, forward strand.
GGAGGTCCCAATAATATAATAGTATCAACCTACGTTGGCGCATAGTTCTGGGGCATAGGGTGCTCGACCCTTAGCCCGCTCGGTGCTAGACTCTTCTCGCAAAACATGCAAATTCTCTATATCATATATAACGAAGCTCAACATCGTCTATTGACGAAGCTCAATGATCAAATACATATCAAATACGAAATCATGCATATGAGAAGCTTTAGTTCCAAACATACAACAAGCTGAAAACATAATTGGGAGCCTTTGCTCCAAAATCATGTGGTAAGCTATGCGTAGGAAGACTCAACTCAAAACATACCACAAGCTAGAATATAAAATTTGGGAGTCTTCGCTCCAAATTAATGTGGTAAGCTTAGTTCGGGAAAATCCTCATTTAAACTTAACATGTGGGCATTGCCCAAGGCTTTATCATACTTAGAAATACTCAATTCTCATTGAAAAAATAATTATAAACATGGGTATCTTCGAATCATGCTTTTTATTGTAATATATGGTCATTATCACATTTACTTCACAAATCTCACTTTTCATTATTATATCATCAATGGGCTTCCACATTCATAAGGCTAGAAACATAATTTTAATTAAAATCATTATAAAATTAGCCCATGCTTCACAATTCGATAATAAAATCATACTCAATTCATACCCATGTGAAGAAATTGAAGATTCATGCATTTGGGTAAAATCCCCATAACTTGATCATAGGAAATTCTCATACTTAGATAGAAATTGGGTATGGGTGTGGAAGGAAACACCCACTCATAACCCTACATACCTAGAAAGGATTGATTCTACCACTTCTCTGATTTCCCAAGAAGGATTTGAATGAAAACCTTGAAGACTTGATCTAGATCACCTCCTCAACCTCTCTAGTTTGCATGCATGGAAGGAAATAACATAGAATAGGTTTTCCCCTCCTAAAACCCACTAAAATGAGCCTTAAATAACGTAGTTTAGACTTTAGGAACTTAGGAATTACGAAAAGTCCCTTACTAAATTCGCAGGAAATTACTGCCAGGTGGTCCTAACGGACAACCTGACGACTCGTGGTCTAGGGAAAAGACTCATCACCCTGCTCGTCAAGTACACTGCCTTATCTATCCTCCTAGGCTCGTAACGGGTTACTTCACGACTTTTCAGGGGTGACCACGACTCATGGTCACCAGTCATTGAGTACACTGCCTTACTTCTTCATTTCTCATTCACTTTTTCCCATGACTCTTACCACAACTCGTTACTTCCTCCAACAAGTCATGGTCAACTTCCATCGGTTACACTGCCAATCCAATTTCCCAACTATATTTCCTTCCCCATGAGTCACCTAATGACGCGTGGGATTTCTTCACGAGTGGTGAGACGTCTCGTCCTGAGGATGCAACAAGAATTCCCAATTTTTATTCTGTTTCATCTCCCGAGTCCAATCTTTGAGCTCCCAGGTATAAAAATATCTCCCCCTTGGGAACATTCGTCCTTGAATATTAGAGACAAGTAGAAAATAGAAACATGCAATTATCATATTCAAATACTGATCATTTAAATTGAAAACTAACGTAATTACTACCTCCGATTCAAAATATACAGCTGAACTGAATTCGCAAATCACATACACACCCATATATATTAAAGAAACTTGCGTGCAAGAACTGAACATGAAACTAAATAGAGTTTTAGGTCAAAACTGATACCTCAAACTGATATTGAGCCGGTAAAGAATAAGTGTGTGTATTTAGCCATCATATCCTCTTCGGCTTCCCACGTAGCTCCTTCAGCATGTTGATTCCTCCATAATACTTTAACTGAAGCTACTTCTTTGATCCTTAGCTTTTGAACCTGAAGATCTAATATTTCCATCGGAACCTCCTTATCGCTAAGGCTATCTTTCACATTAATATTGTCCACCGGGACCACTAGAGTTGGATCTCCCAAACATTTCTTCAAAAGCAATGCATGAAACACAGGATTCATAGAAGATAACTTTGAGGGCAAGTCTAACTCATACGCTACCTTACCAACTCTTCTCATAATCTGGTAAGGACCAACATAATGGGGACTGAGTTTTCCTTTCTTCCCAAACCGTATGACTCCCTTCATGGGAGAACCCTTCAGAAATAACCAATCATCCACCTCGAACTCCAACTCTCTCCTCCTAACATCAGCATACGACTTTTGACGACTCTGAGCGATTTTTAGCCTGTCCCTTATCAACTAAAACTTCACCATAGCCTTATGGTTTGAATCAGGCCCTATCATAGATGCCTCACCAACCTCAAACCATCCGATGGGTGATCTACATCTCCGCCCATAAAGAGTCTCAAATACGAGGTACGAGGTAGGCCTATAATGAAATCCATGTTTATCTCTTCCAACTTCCAAGTAGGAATGCTGATATGGTGATGTACTCCTCCTGACCTTTGATGTTCAACCTTTACTTGCTGACAATTTGGGCATCTGGCTTCGAACTATGAAATATCCTTCTTCATGCCATCCCACCAATAGATTTCTCGTAAATCACGATACATCTTGGTGGATCCCAGATGGATAGAATATTTGGTTTCATGTTCCTCATACAATATCTGGCTCCTTAAATCATCCACATCTGGAACACACAGACGACTTGGTACCGCAGCACACCATCTCCCCCTTAAGAGAAGACCTCCACTTTGTGACTTCAGACACCTTCTTTTATCTTTACCAACATCGGATCCTCACCTTGCCCAGATTTCCATCAATTACCAAAGATGATTCTGATATGTTTTGCACAACAACATCGCCATTGGTTAAGTCGACCAACCTAACTTCCAACCTTGCAAGTCGATGGACATCTTTCACCAGTTCCTTCTTTCCTTCATCCACGTGGGGCACACTCTCCATAGAGAGCCTACTAAGTTCTTCCTCTACCATATTAGCCTTACTTGGATGGTAAAGGACACTCATATCGTAGTCTTTGAGAGTCTGAGAGAGGGAACTAGCACAGTGCCACCGTCAGAGCTGGCCTGACTTGAGGGTGAGAGGAAGAAATCACCTCGGTCTCCCCAGCATTCTCTGCTACATCAGGAGCCCCTAAGGCAGCAGATATGTCAACACCACCCTTAGCAGTCCCAATACCATTGAATCAGGAGGTTAGGAGCACGATTTATATGCTCGCTCAGATGATGGCCGCTTAGCGCCAACCAATGGAACCAGTTGTCACTGAATCTATTAGAGGGCCCAGAAGTTCGAGGGTCCAAGAGTTTCTTGCCCTAAGTCCTCTGCAATTTATGGGGATAGACCGTGAAGAGGACCCTCAGGACTTTATGGATCAATTGCAAAGGATAGTTAGGGTGATGCATGCTACAGCCGCAGATTCAGTCGAGTTGGTAGTATTTCGGCTTCGAGACATAGCGGTGCTATGGTACAAAAGTTGGGAAAGGTCCCGAAGCAGAGATGTACCCCCTCTGACTTTGTCCAACTTTTCAAAGGCCCTCATAGATCACTATTTTCCTCTAGAAATATGACAAGCCCGGGTGGATCAGTTCAAGCACCTGAAGCAAGGTACGATGAGTGTTTGAGAGTAAGCGATGAGGTTTGACTCTTTGTCAAGATATGCGCTAGCATTTGTGGACACCATGCCAGCTAGGGTATATTGGTTGATCATGGGGCTGCTTTTAGAGTATGTGGAAACTTGTGTTACAGCTACCTTATCGGAGGATATGGAAAACGCGCGCATTCAGGATTTTGCAAAACACATCAAAGAGATTAGCTAGCGTCAACATGAGATAGAAAGAGTAAATCAAGAGAAAAATTGGAGGGCTAATCCCACTGATATACAGGTAGAATTTTAGGGTGGACCCAGACTGCGAATATTAGGTAGGCCACCCAGACCTTCACCTCAGCAGTAGCAGAGGGGTAGATCAGATCATCGCAGATAGTTAGGTCCTGATAAGAGCTCGTGAGCATCAGGTTCCCAGCAGAAGAGGGGATCAGACGTGAGTAGGCCATTGCACCGTGTTGTAGCATTTATAGTCAACAACATTTTGGGAGGTGTAGATATGTCTCTATTGCTTGTTATTCCTGTGGTCAAGAGTGTCATATAATGAGGGATTGCTCGACAAGAGATCAGGGTGACCGGGACCAGCAGAATAGGTCCTCAGTAGGATCCCATGTTCTATCACCTTTGGCAGGGGCATAGATCCTCAACTCCAACTGGCAGAGGCAGAGGTAGATCAGGGACATCCAGTTCTATCAGTGGGCCAGATCGCACTTAGACCTTACCAGTGCGACAGGAGCTAGAGTCATCCCCAGATGTTGTGACAGGTATATTGGATGTTTTCTCTCACTAAGTTTATGCTTTAATAGATCTAGGTTCTACTTTGTCTTAAGTTACTCCGTTAGCGGTATAGAAGTTTGGTATAACACCATAATTGCTTTTGGGACCATTCTCGGTGTCTGTACTTGTCAGTAACTCTATTATTGCTAAGAGAATTTATCGGGGTTGTACAGTAGAGATTGTCGTTCTGCATATGGTAGCCGATTTAGTGGAGCAAGAAATGATTGATTTCGATGTAATTATGGGTATAGATTATCTAGTGCCATGTTATGCCAATGTGGAGTGTTGGACCAGGACCGTCTAGTTTCACTTTCTAGGGGAGGTATTACGAGAATGGAAAGGCAATGCAACTATGCAAAGGTGGGTTCATATCCTATCTTCGGGAGAGGAAGTTGATAGCGAAGGGCTGTATTTACCATATTGTTAGGGTTTGGGATATGATGGAAGAATCCCTTACTCTTTTGTCCTTTCTTTTGGTCAATGAATTTTCTTATGTGTTTCCAGATGAGCTTCCTGGTATTCCCCTAGAGCATGAGATCAATTTCTCTATCAACTTTTGTTATACCCCAAAATCCCAAGGATCATACCCAAGAATTGAAACGGAGAAAAACTTAAAATTGGCATCAGGACATAGAACGGGTCATGAGGTAACCCGTGAGAGTAGCCCATGAGTCGTGATGTCACTCATGGTGAGGCTTAGGAGATGAGTTTGAAATTGGGAATTTGACTCACCACGGATGAGACAACGAGTCGTGGTCAGGCCCCATGACTCGTTCGGTCAATCTAGGCAAGTGATGATTGAGAATGAAGAGGAAGAAGGAAGTGTATGTAACAAGCGGTGACCATGACTCGTGGTCACGAGTAACAAGTCGTAAAGTCACCCGTGACGATCCCAGATGACTTGATAAGAAGTGTACTCAACGGATCATGGAACGAGTCGTGGCTAGAGGAAATGAGTCGTCATGTCCCTCGAAGAGACATGCTAGCAGTTATTTATATGAATTCAGTAAGGGTTTTTCCATAATTCTAAGATCCTATGGCCTAAACTACGTCATTTTAAGTTATGAATGATGAATTTTAAGAGGGTTAAGTTCAATTTAGGCTATTTTCGTCCATGCATGCAATTGTGATAGTCTAGAGAGGTGATCAAGGCAAATCCTTCAAGGTTCTTTTCAATTTCTTCTTGGGCATTCAAAGAATTCTAAGAATCAGCTATAATCAGGTAAGTAGGGTTATGAGTGGGTGTTTTCATTCACACCCATGCCTAATGTCTCTTAATTCATGAAGTTTTGTTTAAAAATATTATGGAGTTTTTGTTATACCCCGTAAGCCCAAAGATCAGACACGGGAGTTTAAATGGAGAAAAGTTCAAAAAGGAATCAGGCATAGAGCGGTTCATGAGGTGACCCGTGAGAGCAGCCCACTAGTCGTGATGTGACTACGGAAAGTCTCAGGAGATGAGTTTGGAATTTTGAAATTCGACTCCCCACGGACATGATCACGAGTCATGGTTAGGCTCCACGACTCGTTAGGTCAGTTGTGAGGAGTGGTAAGTTAGAAAAGGGAAAGAAGAAGGCAGTGTGCATAGTTGAAGGAGCCCACAAGTCATGGCCAGCCACCACGAATCATGGGATGAGTCACGACTGGCAAGGTAAAGTTCAATTGAGATTGAGGCAGTGTACGTGACAAGTGGTGACCACGAGTCGTGGCCACCAATAATGAATCATGAGGTCACCCGTGATGAGCCAAAATGACTTGATAAGCAATGTACTAGACAGGTCATGCCACGAGTCGTGGCCAGAGGACACAAGTCTCATGTCCCTCATGGGACTGACTGGCAGTTATTTTCTTAGAATTTAGTAAGGGATTTTACATAATTTCTAAGATCCTATGTCCTAAACTTAGTCATTTTGAGTTATGAATGATTACTTTTAAGAGGTTTAAGTTCATTTTAGGCTATTTTCATCCATGCATGCAAGAGTGACAGTCTAGAGAGGTGATCAAGGCAAATCCTTCAAGGTTCTCTTCAATTTCTTCTTGGGCATTCAAGGAAGTGTAGAATCAGCTATAATCAGGTATGTAGGGTTATGAATGCGTGAATCCTTTCACACCCATTCACAATCCTTCTCTAAATCATGAATTTCCTATGTCAAAGCTATGGGGTTTTAACCCAATGCATGAAATTCCTAATTCTCTACATGGGAATGATTTAAATATATTTCTACTATTGAAATATGAATTATGGGAAAGCTTTATAATATTTTCAATTAAAACATGTTTCAAGTTTTATGCATTAGAAAGCCCATTGGTGGGAAGTTCATGAAAGTTGAGATTTGTGATGAATGTACGATTATGATGAGATATTATGATGAAAAGCATTTTTCCAGGACACCCA
>JACEIK010000787.1:41364-51794 GCA_018107945.1 Datura stramonium
GTATTATAATTAATTTAAATCACAAAATTTGATTAAAACCCATAGATTATGATAAGATTTTTAATTCCCAAAACCCATAACCAAATCATTAGATTTTATGGAAATCAATTTCAAAACCCCATGAGTTTTCAATGAAAATTTTGTAAAAATCATAGAGGAGGGGCATGGGTGTGGAAGAAATCACCCATTGATAACCTTACATACCTGGGAATAACTAGTTCTTAACCTATCTTGATAACCCTAGAAGAAATTTCAATGAATTGATGAGTTCTAAGATTGAATCACTCTCCCAATTCCCCTACCTTGCATGCATGAATGAATGAAGTGAAAACTGAACTAAACCCCTTTAAATTTCCTTATTCATAACCCAAAACTTTGTAGTTTAGGCCTTAGGATCATAGGAATTTATGAAAAAGCCCTTATTAATTAGAAGAAAAATAACTGCCAGGGCATCTCAACGAGGGACCCAACGACTCTTCATGAGGTCCCACGACTCGTAGCCTGAGTCGTGAGGCAGACTGCAAAAATTTCACCCTGTGACCCTATGGAGGACACCACGAATCGTGGTGGGTGACCAAGACTCGTGGTCACCATCCATGGTCAACATTGTAAAAAAATCCTAACCCAACATCCACTCTAGGCCACGGGTCACTTCACGAGTCGTGAGGCCTGGCTACTACTCGTTGTCATGCCCGTGGTCTCCTCTAAAAAACCTGCCAACCCTGGTGGACCACGAGTCACCTTACGAGTCGTGGTCACTCCTCACGGTTCGTCTTGTGACCTGGTGCGAAATTTCAATTTTTCATCGTTTGGACTCTCGAGTATGATCCTTGGTTTCCCGGGGTATAACAAAATGGTAGGAGGAATAGGAATGGAGACTGCCAAAAGGATGGAAATGGAAACAGGCACCAGCAGGCCCTGCTAGTCTAGGAACACCATACACTGGAGTCGATTTCCCATGCTGAGTTTCGGGCAGCTATTCAGATGCTCGCGCAGGCCTTGACCACTTAGGTCAATCAGCAGGCAGTTGCAAATATCCCGCAAAATGACGATGCGGAAATAGCTCGAGTTGAGGATTTCTTAAGAATGAACCTTCCAGAGTTCCTTGGGTCAAAAGTAGATGAGGACCCGCACGAGTTCATTGATGAGATTTTGAAATTCACCCAGGTCATGGGGGTGAATGGGGTGGGATGTGTAGAGTTGGCCTCATACAAGCTAAAAGAGGTCGTACACATCTAGTTTCGATAATCGTGAGATAGTAGGGCCGCCGGAGCAGGTTCTATCACTTGGGAGGAATTCCATGTTGCATTCATTGATTAGTTCTTCCCTCATGAAATGAGGGAGCTGAAGGCAGAAGGGAGAATGACGGTGCAGGAGTATGCCCTCGAGTTCACTCGCCTGTCAAAGTATGCCCTGGTATTAGTGGCTAATCAGAGGGTGCGGGTGAGCAGGTTTGTTCATGGAGTGGTGGGATATACGGACAAGGATTGTAGGACTTCTATGCTCCACCAAGATATAGATTTCCCTAGGATAGTCTTGTATTCCCAATAGATGGAGGCGGTGCATATGAGAGAGAGGGAGACCAAGAGAGCTAGGATCGAAGACTACAAATTCTCACAAACGAGGTCAAGTGGTGGGCACTGACAACAGACCCACCAGAGATCTTCAGCCCCAACATCTTCATCATTGAGTGTGCCATCCAGGCCTAGGCATGATCGGAGGAAGTGAGCATTAGGCTCTAAGGGTCAGAGCAGCAAACCTGCAGATTCTAGTATCCCAGCTTGTCACAGATGTGGTAGGGGCCACACAGGCCAATGCTTAGCAGGTACAGGTGCTTGTTTCAGGTGTGGGAAGCCTGGACACATTCTCAAAGATTTCCTAGCTGCGAGACAGGATCATGATGGTGGACGAGGCCCATCTTCTAATTAAGTATCCCCACCCACATGCTCAACATATGAGGGGGCATCTACCAGCACCGGTGGCGGTCAGTGCCAAAATAGATACTATGCCTTAACATCCCTCCAGGAGTAGGAGGTCTCCCCGGATGTAGTCACTGGTATGTTAGGAGTTTTCCATCTTGATGTTTATGCTTTGTTAGATTCGGGGGCTACCTTGTCTTTTATGACACCTTATGTGGCCAGTAGCTTCGGAGTCAGTCCTGAAGTATTGTAAAAATCCTTCTCAGTTTCTACTCCGGTAGGTGAGTCAGTTGTAGCTAGACGGGTGTACAGTAGTTTCCCGGTCTCAGATCTAAAGAAATTCACCTGAGCAAATTTAACAGAGTTAGCAATGACCGATTTCGATGTTATCCTAAGCATGGATTGGCTATTTTCATGTTATGCCTTAGTTAATCCCGGACAGTAGAGCTCAGCTTTCCGGGTGAGCAAGTATTAGAGTGGAAGGGTAGTTTAGTTGTGCCTGTAGGTCATTTCATTTCATATCTTAAGGCTAAAAAGATGATTTCTAAAGGTTGTGTGCACCATCTATTTAGGGTTAAGGATTTTGAGTCTGAGACCCCGACTATCCTGTCAGTTTCGATAGTGCATGAGTACCCAGAAGTATTCCCTGATGATTTAACGGGTGTTCCTCCCAAGAGGGAAATTGATTTTGGAATTGACCTTCTTCCTGACACGCAACCTATATCTATTCCTCCTTGCAAAATGACTCTAGCCGATCTAAAAGAGTTGAAGGAACAGTTGAAGGACCTTTTAGTTAAGGGTTTCATAAGATTAAGCAAGTCCCCATGGGGTGCACCAGTTCTCTTTCTCGGACAGAAGGATGGTTCTCTTCTTATGTGTATTGACTATCGACAATTGAATAGAGTCACCGTCAAGAACCGATATCCTTTACCTAAGATTGATCATTTATTCGACAAGCTTCAGGGTGCAAATTTTTTCTCGAAGATAGATCTCAAATTCGGGTACCATCATCTTAGAGTTTGGGAGAGCGACATCCTAAAGATAGCCTTCAAGACACAGTATGGTCATTATGAGCTTATAGTTATGTCTTTTGGACTAACAAATGCACCTGCAGCTTCTATGGACTTGATGAACAAGGTGTTCAAGCCATATTTGGATATGTTCATGATTGTGTTTATTGATGACACCCTGATATACTCTCAGAGTGAGGAGGAGCATGCTGTTCATTTGAGAATAGTGCTGCAGACTCTCAAGGATTGCCAATTGTATGCCAAATTCAGCAACTCAGTGGTGTTTTTGGGCCATGTGGTACCTAAAGGTGGAATCTCATAAAATTGAAGTGGTGAAGAATTGGCCTAGACTGGAGAATTCTTTAGATATTCAGAGATTCTTTGGTTTAGCTGGCTACTATCAAAGATTCGTGGAAGGTTTTCCATCGATTACAGCACCTTTGACAAAATTGACCCAGAAGAAGGTGAAATTCCAATGGTCGGAGGCTTGTGAGAAGAGCTTCCAAGAGTTCAAGACTAGACTTATTTCAGCACCGGTGTGAACCCTACCCGAGGGTACCGATGGGTTCGTGATATACTGTGATGCTTCAAGGATCGGACTTGGGTGTGTGTTGATGCAGCACGGGAAAGTTATAGCATATGCCTCTAGACAGCTAAAAGTTCATCAGAAGAATTACTTGACCCATAATCTTGAATTGGCTGCAGTGGTATTTTCATTGAAGATATGGAGACATTATTTGTACGGGGTTCATGTGGATGTGTTTACAGATCATAAGAGTTTACAATATGTGTTTGCCCAGAAGGATCTCAATCTTCGGCAAAGAAGGTGGTTGGAGTTACTTAAAGGAGGTCTACTAGTGGAATGACATGAAGAAGGATATCGTGGAGTTTGTAGCTAAGTTCAGAAACTATCAGCAAGTGAAGGTCGAGCATCAGAAACCAGGAGGTATGCTTAAGGATATAAGTATTCCTATTTGGAAATGGCAAGAAATCAATATGGACTTCATAACAGGTTTACCTCATACTCGTCAACAATATGACTCCATTTAGGTTGTGGTGGACAGGTTGCCCAAGGCCGCTTATTTCCTACTGATCAAAACCACAAATTTGGCGGAGGATTATGCATAACTATATACCTAGGAGCTAGTTTGATTGCATGGAATACCCTTTTCCATCTTATCAGACAAAGGTACCCAGTTCACCTCTCAATTTTGGAAGTCATTTCAAAAAGTACATGGTACTCAGGTTAAGCTTAGCACAACATTTCACCTGCAAATGAATGGTCAACCAAAGCGGACAATTCAAACTCTCAAGGACATGTTGAGAGCATGCATGATTGACTTCAAGGGTAGTTGGGATGATCATTTGCCTCTTATCGAGTTTGCATACAATAACTACCATTCCAGTATTCAGATGGCTCCGTTTGAGGCTCTCTATGGGCGGAGATGTAGATCGCCCATTGGTTGGTTTGAAGTTGGTGAAGTGGCAACGATAGGACCAAATTCGGCCCGTGAGTCTATGGAGAAGGTTCAACTCAAATGGAACAAGTTGAAAACAGCTCGAATTTTCCAAAAGTCCTATGCTGATGTGAGAAGGAGGGAATTAGAATTTGAGGTGGATGATTGGTTCTTTTTGAAGGTATCTCCCATGAAGCAAGTGATGCGGTTTTGAAGGAAAGAAAAACTTAGCCCTCGTTATGTTGGCCCCTACTGAATAGTGAGACGGATTGGCAAGGTGGCATATAAAGTGGAATTGCCCTCAGAATCAGCTTCCATACATCCTGTATTCCATGTATCGCTCTTAAAAAAGAGTTTGGGTGATCCATCCTTAGTTGTCCTAGTGGACAGAGTTGGTGTGAAAGACAACCTTTGTTACGAGGAGGTTCTGGTAGAAATACTGGATCATTAGGTTCGATGGCTAAGGAAAAAGGAAGTAGCTTTAGTCATAGTTTTATGGAGGAATCAACACGTTGAGGGAGCTAAGTGGGAAGCCGAAGAAGACATGATGACTAGATACCCACACTTATTCTCTACCAGTTCAGTTCCAGCTTGAGGTATCAGTTTTACTCTAAAACTCTATTTAGTTTTCATGTTCACTTCATGTGCCCAATTTTATTTTATGTATACGGATGTATGTAGGATTCATGAATTTAGTTCAGCTATGTAGTCTGAATCGGATATAGTCATTCCGTCAATTTTCAGCTTAAATGATCATTATTGGTATATGATGATTTCATTTCTCTACTTTTCTATATGTTTTCCAACATTCGCGGATGAATGTTTCCAAGGGGGAGATATTGTTATATCTCGAAAGTCCAAAGATCAGACCCGATAGTTTAAAAGGAGAAAAGTTCAAAACTGGCATCAGGCACAGAATGGGTCTTGAGGTGACTCGTGAGAGCAACCCACGAGTCGCGATGTGACTCATGGTGAGGCTGAGGAAATGAGTTTTGAATTCGGAAATTGGACTCCCCACGAACATGACCACGATACGTGGTCAGGCCCCATGACTCGTTAGGTCAGTAGTGAGGAGTGGTGAGTGAGGAAAGGGAAAGAAGAAGGCAGTGTGCAAAAGAAAAGACCCCATGAGTCGTGGTCAGTCACCACGAATCATGGGATGAGTCATTACCGACAAGGTAAAGTTCAATTGAGATTGAGGTAGTGTACATGACGAGTGGTGACCACGACTCGTGGTCACCATTAATGAATCATGAGGTTACCCGTGATGAGCCCAAATAACTTGATAAGCAGTGTACTTGACGGGACATGCCATGAGTTGTGGCTAGAGGAGACGAGTCATCATGTCCCTCGTGGGGACTGACTGGCAGTTATCTTATGCGAATTTAGTAAGGGCTTTTTCATAATTTCTAAGATCCTAAGGCCTAAACCACGTCGTTTTGAGGTATGAATTGTCACGACCTGAGAGTACACCAAAATCATAGACACGGGACAAGGAGCTCCGAAAGACTCCAATTCAACCCATGGCGTGAACATATATCTAATTCATACACATAAGGCAGAAGACATCACTTTAAAATCATGAGTATAAATGACAACGTGAAACGAAATATATAAGAACGGCAATACATAATCCGAGCATAAATAGTGGAATACTTTAATTAAGTATGAAAGCCTCTAATCATAATAGACGGGTTTAAGGGACAAGACCCCAACTAACCCCAACATTCTGAAAAAAACGATAAACAAGGTTCAAACATGAAGCCCTCGAATCATGAGGACTCACCACTAAGAGCTGAGAGCAGAACTGGGAGCAAGCTAGGAACGATGCTGAACCTGCGAACCGGATCCTGAAAATATGTGGGTTAGTACTTGGAAGGTACTGAGTATGTAAGGAATGAAAAAGAATAATTAAAAACATAAAAGTTATAGGAGTGGGGACATCATGATCATAAAACTGAAATCGCAAGTATATTGTTAGGCTGAAGATTTCCAAAATGTTCGTAAACCTATCATAGTCGTAACATGTGAGAAAATATTTCATAAAACATAACTTGAGCCAAAAAGACATAATCATATATGCATTAAAACCATGAGGAACAATGGGAGATTTCTACAACCGACATACCCCATATGAGCAAACATGGAGCCCGACTTATAAACCTAGTCGGCAGGTCGTTCATACCTTGCCGAGGGTATGAACCATGAAAGACGTGATATCACTCATGAAGGCCCCGTAGGGCATAGGCGACAGTCATTGAGGAGGTCCCAAGCATAACCTACGGTGGCACGTATTTTTGAGATTTGGGGCGTAACTAGGCCCTGAATCTACTCGGTGTTAAGTACTACTCCCAAAACATGCAACGTGCTCATAGAAATGCATGACATGCATGGCTAGTTAAATCGTGAGAATCATATCATGCTTGAGAATTCGTAATACTAGCCATTGAATTGTGCTCGTGAATTGGCCAAAATCATGGTTCATAAATCATAAGCGACATGTGGGCATTGCCCATAATTTCAATCATGCTTTAAATGGTTAAATTTATTGGAAACATGATTATAATAACATGAGTAATTAAAAACATGCTTAAAATTCAAAAGTTTGTATCATTCTTGAGAAATCACCATAACCATGAATTTTACTAAAAACCCCATGATTTGGCCACATGTGCTTTTAAGGATTTAACTCATCAAATATTGAATAAATTAAGTGAAAACAGCCCAATAATTCAAAACACATGATTTTTCTCATACTGAAACATGCACATATCGATTTTTGAGGAAACATGCATTTGGGTTATGACACATCATGTCACGCCCCACCTGGGGAGGCATGACTGGCACCTGGTGCCCTCCTAGGACCTGGACTGCTGGACTAGCTGAGCCCGAGAACTTCTGGTGCTAGGCTGGCTCTAACTCTAAATTCATAAAAATGACGGGCTATATAAGAGCTGTAAATACAGCTTACGGAAGACAAGGCCTATAGCCACCTGTAGGAATATAACAGCTAACCAGAACAACTGAACATGAAGGAACCTATGTGGGCCGACAAGGCCACCAAGCTATCTAGTTATATCTAAGACATGAAAACAAGTATCAAACTACTATGTGATCGACAAGGTCACCACTACAAACTGAATAAGGCCCCACACGGTCGATACAGCTAACCACAGGGAATATATATATAATCTGCAAGCCTCTGAGAATAAGAATATGGTTGGCACAGGGCCCTGTCCTACCCATACTGAACAATAAATCAAAGTACACCTCTGTCTTTCAGGCTCCGGATGAAAGGAGCTGAAGGCTCTGTATCGTTGACTGAACTACGAGGGGTCTGCTCCTCGTCTAGGTGTATCTGTAGGTAATTAATGCAGCGCCCCAAACGGGCGTCAGTACCGCTGGTACTGAGTATGCAAAGCAACAACTGGAAATAACTGACAACAAGTAGTATAACTAATAGAACTGAAGTAGAAAGAAATAAAATATAACTGACTGAAAGTATGAGTTCAAGACTGTCCTCAACTATACTGAAAAGGAGTAGGAGTCGTACCTAGTAACGTGGCATTCTACTATCTATCTATTTATAACTAACATAACATGGCATAATATAGCATAACATAGCACATATAAACCTTACTTGGCCCTCATAAGCTGGAAGGTACAACCAACACGCAATTTATGCCCCTACCCCGGTCATCCCATCTCCCCTAGTAACTATAAGCATCTTTCCGGTCCCCTGGGTCTGCACTTGGGCCGGATGAGCCCCTAACTATAACTGTAACTGAGTCTGGAGGACTCCTGAAATAAACACCTCGGGCGTATCAGCTCGACGGGGGTGTATAAAGCTGACCAAGGCAAAATATGGGGAAACTGGCATCCTATCTTCGTCCCCTAGGGAACAGCATGCCACTCCGTAGAGCAACGTATCCTCACAATCTGGCGGACGAGTCGATACAACTATTAACCTAAGGGCGGTCATGGATGTTAGATAATCCAGCCCAAAACAATATAGTTAAGTGTCACCTGATATTACTAACTGCATACGATACATGCTGAAACTAATGATAGTAATGTGTATATATATAATACATGCTGAAACTGATAATGGTATATATATAATTTTTGTCATACTGTGCTGAATCTGATACTGAAACAAGATATAATATTTCTGCTGAGAATTATGCTGTATATCTAAGTTTCATGGTAAACGTGATTTACTATTTCTAACATGCTTTCTAAAATTCATATTAATCTACTATTCTATTTCTTAAATACTTTACGGGAACTTATATTGCTTTACTAAGTTTCGGCTGAAAACGATAATATCCTGATCTACTTTACTAAATTACATACTGGGCATGTTGTACTGTTTCTGAAACTTTCTACTAGAATTTATACCAGTTTGCTCTACAGGAACTACTAACTTGGTGAAAGAAACTAGCTTCACATACCTCAATTGTCGACTTTTTGACCAACTGGCGTATCTCGGCCAATATTTAGCTATTTCTCCCAACTGTATTCATATTCACGAAGAAATAGAATTAATTCTATCTATATATAGAAAGAAAACCATACTTGGTGTATACCTACTACCTATTCTTCAACTTATCGAAGAACGGCCGAAAGCTCGCTATTTCTCGGAGGTCCAGAAGAGAGAAATACTTTCTTTAGTGTTGGGAGTGTATTAACACTAGTTTGGAGTAGTTCCACTTACTTTGACTCAGCGGGTCGCCGCTTCACCACACGATACTCGTGAAACTAACTCCGCAGGAATGTTCTCTGCAACTTTATACTTTGGTATCCGAAGTTAGTTTGAGTTTGGACTGCGTAATCGAACGAATTTCTACTTCAAACCCTTGTCCCTTTTCTATTCTGGTCGCTCACTGCTGAAAATAAATGAAAATAATGAAATTAAAACGAAGTGGGGGCTTTATATACTTGGGCCCAGACAGCCCCTCCGTGGCACGTTGGCTATCATGGAGGGACAGCCTCCGTGGCACGTTGCCATCGCGGAGGGGGTCTGCCCGACCTCCTCTTGCGACACTTCAACATGGCGCTTGTCCGGTCTTTCCCCGGGCCTTTTTCTAGCATGTATGGCACCCTAAAACTCTTAACCAACATGCAAATAGGCCATCTAAATGTCAAGAATTTACGGGGTGTAACAACCTCCCCCCTTAAGAACATTCGTCCTCGAATGTAAACTTCCGCTCGCAAGAAGGACGCTTGCTTTTTCCCAGCAAAGGTACCGTTGACAGCTCAATCTCGACTTATTCTAGAAAATTTTTTGCAGAGTTTTCCCAGTAATATGGACTATCTCATAAAGCCTGAAACTCAGAAAAGACTAATACCAGTACTCCACACAACACTATAACATTCATTTCACTAAACTGAAGTTAATATCTCGCTTATACACATAAATATAAAGCAACAGTAATAACAACATATCTCTGGCTGACTAAGTATGAAATAACTGAGGATATCTGGTTTTCATATCTTCTTCTGCTTCCCAAGTCATTTCCTCTTGGTTTCTGTTACGCCATAATACTTTGACCGAAGCCACATCTTTAGTTCTCAATCTTCGAATTTGTCGGTCTAGTATGGCTACTAGAACTTCTTCATACGCCAGCTCTTCGGTAACCTAAACATCTTAGACTGGAACAATTCTGGAGGGATCTCCTATGCATTTCCTCAGCATTGATATGTGGAAAACTGGGTGGACATATTCTAATTCTTTAGGTAAGTTTAACTCATATGCCACTTGGCCTAATCTTCGGAGAATTTGATAAGGCCCAACAAACCTCGGGCTGAGCTTACCTTTCTTGCCAAATCTCATCACACCTTTGATAGGTGAAACTTTCAAGAATACCCAGTCATTCACGTTAAATTCCAAGTTCCTGCGCCACACGTCAGCATACGATTTCTGGCGGCTCTGAGCAGTCAGTAAACGTTCTCTGATAAGCTTTACTTTTTCTTCTGACTGATGAATAATATTTGGCCCAATCAATGCTGATTCTCCTGCCTCAAACCAACCAGCCGGGGAC
>JACEIK010000787.1:84251-104915 GCA_018107945.1 Datura stramonium
TCAATGTTCAGTTTTACTTATTTTTATCATATTTCAGCTTTGAGTCAATCGATTTAGTTATGCTGCTATGTTATGTTATGTTGAGATCATGATTCAGAAAGGATGCATGTAAGCCCTACTCTGAGATTTTTACTATTATGTTTTACATTAGGCATGTTCCTAAATGATTTTACTTACTTGAGTAGTTTTACTTACCTTGCATACTCGGTACATTCCACGTACCGATCACATACTCTATACCATATCGTTTCATGATACAGGACCCATCACCCAGACTCAGCTTTGTTCATAGCCAGTCTTCAGAGATAGCAAACTTATTCATTTTTTCTCTATGTATTTTCAGTTTTTAGCCCATTCGAGTTAGTTGCGGTCTTGTCCAATTAACTCATAATGTTTAGAGGCTTTTCAAAAAAAAGGATGTATTTAGCTTCAGATTGTGTATTATGATGTTATGTTTATTTCAAACTTCTTCTAAGAGTATTATGTCGACTCTTCAGTTTTAGAAATTGACTTAGATGTTGACTTGGAGTCTCTTGGGGCTCCTGGTCCTGTGTCTCGAACCGGGCCTCCATTTGGGTCATGACTGTTTTACCTTAAATCTCATGAAATTCTAATGATATATACATGGGTTATTATTTCTCATGTTTTTCATCATATTTTATTAATCATGATCAGATTGTACAAGTAATTCANATTAATCATGATCAGATTGTACAAGTAATTCAATTATAAATTTATTGATTCCAATTTCAATTATATTATGTCTAATATATCCCTATTCTATGATAGATCGAGTTATGATCTTTACTTCTATTTTTGATGTTCATAAACTTATCTTGATTTAAGAGTTATATTATGGGATTATCTAAATTCTCATTATGAATTTATGGTTTAATAAGCATATACATGATTTACAAGTATGCATGAACCTTATGATTTACAATTTACAGTTTTGGCCGACTCACGGACCTCATTCTCATGGCTAGTTCACGTATTGACAAGCATTCTTATGATTTTCATGATTTAACTAGCCTATGTATTTCATGCAAATTATACTATGAGCACTATATATGTTTTGGGAGTAGTATTTAACATCGAGTATGTTTGGGGCCCAAGTTTTGTCCTAAATCTCTGAACTATGTGCCACCGTAGGACATGATGGGACCTCCCTTAAGAATGTCCCCTTGCCCAAATGGGAATTTCATGTGTGATATCATTCCTTTCACGGTTCTACCCTTGGCAAGGTACGAACACCCTCCCGACTAGGGATTTAAAAATCGGGCTCCATGAGTGCTTATATGGGGTATGTCGGTTATAAGAATCTCCCATTGTTCCGCATGATTTACGCATTATTATGTTTATGTTATTTTGGCTCAAGTGATGATTTATAAAGTTCTCTTATGACTGTGGTAATGAATGGATTATGAATGATTTGAAAACCTTGAGCCTTATGTTATCTTATGATATTTATGTTATGAGCATGTTGTCCCACTCTTATGATTTCTTATGAGCTTCAATGTATCATTTTAAAAGTTCGTTTTACTTACCTTGAATACTCGGTACATTCCACGTACTAACCACATATTCTATGTTATATCGTTTCATGATACAGGCTCCGATCTTCAGACCCAACACCGTCAATAGTTCATCTCAAAGTTTAGCATTCAGCTCTTTGGTGAGTCCTCATTCTCCAAAGACTAGTTTGATATCAGTTGTCTTTTTATGTTCAATTTTCTAGACTTGTCAAGTTAGTTGGGGATGTTGTCCCATCATCCCATTTGATACGTTAGAGGCTTTCAGACTATATGTAGTATTCATCTGTTATGTATGTAGTACGTTCCGTATTCCATTATATGTTATGTTTATTGTTCTTCTATGTCGTTATGCTAAGTATTTCGCTTTATTGATATTGAGCTAGATGTATGTTCATGCCATCGGTCAACATGGAGTCTCTCAGGGCTTCTTGTCCCGTGTTATGATCCAGATCTACATTCGAGTTGTGACAAACTTGGTATCAGAGCCATAGGTTGGAAGTGTCCTAGGTTGTCTAAAATCCACGTTAAGTAGAGTCTTTCTCATGGTTGTGAAGCGCGCCACTTTTATGAAGAAGAGGCTACGAGACGTTTAGGAAATGTTCTCTTCTTTCATGATCTATTTCATGCGATGAAATGTCTCCCTATCTTTCGAATTCCTGCTATTCTTGATGGAAGAATCATTGCTCCCCACAAAGTAAATGGTAGGAGGAATGGGAATGGAGATGGCCACGAGGATGGCAACGGAAATAGGAACCAGTAGGCCCCACCAGTATAGGAGCACCATGCACTGGAGCCGATTGCCCATGTCGAGTTTCGGGCAGCTATCCATATGCTCGCACAGGCCCTGGCCGCTCAGGTCAGTTAGCAGGCAGTTGTGCATCTTTCGCAAAATGGAAATGCAGTGGCGGCTTGAGTCAGGTATTTCTTGAGGATGAACCCGCCAAAGTTTCTTGGGTCAAAACTAGATGACGACCCGCATGAATTCATCGATGAGATTCTAAAGATCACCTGGGTCATGGGGTTGAAAAAAGGGGAGTGCATTGATTTAACCTCTTATCAGTTGAAAGGGGTTGAGCATATTTGGTTTAAAAAGTGGAAAGATAGTAGGGCAGTGGGAGCAGGCCCTATCGGTTGGGAAGAGTTTCATGCAGCCTTTTTGGATATGTTCTTCCCTTGTGAGATGAGGGAATTGAAGGCGATCGAGTTTGTAAATCTGAAGCAGGGTGACATATCAGCTCAGGAGCACACTCTGGAGTTCACCCGTTTATCCAAGTATGCACCAAAGTTAGTGACGGACTAGAGGGTGCATGGAGTGGCGGACTACCTGGATAAGTACTATAGGATAGTCATGCTGCATTGAGACGTAGACTTTCCTAGCATAGTGTTGCATGTCCAGTAGATGGGGACAGTGTACTAGAGGCAAAGAAAGGACAAGAGGGCCAGGATAGACCATTGTGGGATTTCTCAGCCAAGATCGGGGGGTGGACAGTGGCAGCAGCCTTATCACAGGTCTTTTTCTCTAGCATCATCATTAACTAGTACACCATCTAGATCACGAGGGGATCGGAGAAGCAGGGCTTCAGATTCAAGGAGCCATGGTAGCATGCCAATAGAGCACAAGGTGCAGGAAGAATCACCCAGAGAGGTTCCTAGTTGGCTCAGACGCTTGTTTTGAGTGTGGCAACCGGGGAAATAGACTCAGGGATAGCCCTTCGGCAATATCAGGGGGCGGAAGAGCTCGTATGCCATCCTCTAGTTCAGCTTCTCCATCAGCACATCCCTCCCACCAAGGCGGTTCAACTAGTTCAGCTAGCGGTTAGCGGTAGAACAAGTTTTATACCCTTGCGACCCATCAGGAGAAGGAGACTTCACCGGATGTTGTTACGGGTATGTTACGAGTGTTTCACCTTAATATTTATTCTTTGTTAGATCAAGGGGCTACTTTGTCTTTTGTGACACCTTATATTGCTAATAGCTTTGGAGTCAGTCCCGAAATTCTGTCAGAACTATTCTCAGTCTCTACTCCTGTTGGTGATTAAGCTGTAGCTAGGGGGGTGTATAGAAGTTGTCTGATCACGGTATTGCAAAAGTCACCTCCGCAGACCTTGTAGAGTTAGCCATGAATGACTTTGATATTATTCTTTGTATGGATTTGTTGTATGCATGTTATGCTTCTGTTAATTGTGAAACCCGTGCGTTGGAGTTTCGCTTTTCGGGTGAGTCAATCTTTGAGTGGAAAGGTAGTTCGGTCGTGCCTGTAGGTCATTTCAGTTCCTATCTTAAGTCCAGGAAGATGATTTCCAAGG
Organism: Datura stramonium; assembly: GCA_018107945.1. Lineage (NCBI taxonomy): Eukaryota > Viridiplantae > Streptophyta > Magnoliopsida > Solanales > Solanaceae > Datura > Datura stramonium. The sequence continues at coordinate 88,093 of JACEIK010000787.1, forward strand.
GTTGTGTGTATCATCTAGTTAGGGTTAAGGATGTTGAGTCCGAGACCCCAACTATCTAGTCATTTTCGGCAGTGCGTGAGCACCCAAAAGTATTCCCTGATGATTTATAGGGAATCCCTCCCGAGTGGGAGATTGATTTTTGTATTGACCTTCTCCCCAAAATGTCGCGTATATTTATTCCTCCCTACAAAATGGCTCTAGACAATCTATAGGAGTTGAAAGAATAGTTGAAGGACCTATTAGATAAAGGTTTCATTAGACCAAGCAAGTCTCAATGAGATGCACCAGTTTTATTTGACCGAAAGAAGGATGGTTCCCTTTGGATGTGCATTGATTATCGACAATTGAACAGAGTCACCATCAAGAACTGGTATCCTATACCGTGGATTGATGATTTATTCGACCAGCTTTAGGGTGCCAATTGTTTCTTGAAGATAGATCTCAGATGCGGGTACCATCAACTCAGAGTTCTGGAGAGCGACATCCCGAAGACAATCTTCAAGGAGGTATGGTAATTATGAGTTTGTACTTATGTCTTTTGGACTAATGAATGCACCTGCAGCTTTTATGGAATTGATGAACAGGGTGTTCAAGCCATACTTGGATATGTTCGTGATTGTGGTTAATGATAACATCCTAATATACTCTTGGAGAAAGAAGGAGCATGCCACTCATTTGAGAGTAGTGTTGCAGTCTCTTAAGGATAGCCAATTATATTCCAAATTAAGCAAGTGTGAATTCTGGTTGAACTCAGTGGCGTTTTTGGGCCATGTGGTATCAAGTGAAGGTATAAAGGTGTACTCTCAGAAAATAGAAGCAGTGAAGAATTGGCCTAAGATTCGTGGAAGGTTTCTCATCAATTGCAGCACCTTTGACCAAATTGACCCAAAAGAAAATGAAATTCCAATGGTCGGAGGCTTCTGAGAAGAGCTTCCAAGAGTTGAAGACTAGACTTATTTCAGCACCGGTGTTAACCCTACCCGAGGGTACCGATGGGTTCGTGGTGTATTGTGATGCTTCAATTATTGGACTTGGGTGTATGTTGATGTAGCATGGAAAAGTTATAGCATATTCCTCTAGACAGCCAAAAGTTCACGAGAAGAGTTACCCGACCCATGATCTTGAAATGACCGCGGTGCTATACACCTTGAAGATATGGCTACATTATTTATATGGGGTCCACGTGGATGTGTTTATGGACCATAAGAGTTTACAATATGTGTTTACCCAGAAAGATCTCAATCTTCAGCAAAGGAGGTGGTTGGAGCTACTCAAGGATTATGATATGAGTGTCCTTTACCATTCGGGTAAGGCCAATGTAGTAGCAAACATACTTAGTAGACTCTCTATGGAGAGTGTGTCTCATGTGGATGAGGGGAAGAAGGAGCTGGTGAAGGATGTACATCGACTTGCAAGGTTGGAAGTTAGGTTGGTTGAAGGATGTACATCGACTTGCAAGGTTGGAAGTTAGGTTGGTTGACTCGACCAATGGCAGTGTTATAGTGCAGAACGGATTAGAATCTTCCTTGGTGATAGATGTAAAAGCTAGACAAGATGAAGACCCTATTTTGGTAAAGCTGAAGGAATCCGTTCAAAATCAGAAGGTAGAGGTCTTCTCCAAAGGGGGAGATGGTGTGCTTCGGTACCAGGGTTGCTTATGTGTTTTGGATGTTGATGATTTGAGGAGGCGGATGTTGCACGAGGCTCATGGATCCAGGTATTCAATCCATCCAGGTGTTTCTGAAGGTATCTCCCATAAAGGGAGTGATGCGGTTTGGAAAGAAAGGAAAACTCAACCCTCGTTATATTGGCCCTTACCAATTTGTGAAAAGGGTGGGCAAGGTGGAATATGAATTAGAATTTCCCTCAGAATTAGCTTCCGTGCATCCTGTTTTTCATGTATCGCTCTTAAAGAAGTTTTTGGGTGTTCCAGCTCTAATTGTCTCGGTGGATAGAGTTTGTGTGAAAGATAGCCTTAGTTATGAGGAGGTTCCGGTGTAATCTGGATCGTCAGGTTCGAAGGATAAGAAACAAGGAAGTAGCTTCGGTTAAAGGTTTTTGGTGGAATCATCATGTTGAGGGAGCTACGTGGGAAGCCAAAACGGATATGATGGCTAGAGACATATATTTATTCTCTACCGGCTCAGTTCAATCTTAAGGTATCATCTTTGACCTAAGACTCTATTTAGTTTTCATGTTAAGTTCATTTGCCCAAGTTTCTTTTATGTATATGGATGTATGTATGACTCGTGAATTAAGTTCAGCTATATAGTATAAATCAGAGATAGTCATTCCATCAGTTTTCAGCTTAAATGATTAGTATTTGAATATGATAATTGCATTTCTCTGTTTTTCTATATGTTTTCCAACATTTGAGGATGAATGTTCCCAAGGGGGAGATATTGTTATACCTCGGAGGCTCAAAGATCAGATCCCGGAGTTGAAATGGAGAAAAACTTAAAACTAGCATTAGGACACAGAACGGGTCGTAAGGTGACCCGTGAGATCAACACACAAGTAGTGATATGAGTCCTTGTGAGGCTCAGGATATGGTTTGAAATTGGGAATTTGACTCCCAATGGATGAAACTATGGGTCGTGGTCAGGCCCCACGAATCATTAGGTCATTTGTGGGAAGTGATGATTGAGAAGGAAGAGGAAGAAGGCAATGTATGTAACAAGTGGTGAACACGACTTTTGGTCACCAGTAATGAGTCGTGAAGTCACCCGTGACGAACCCAGATGACTTGATAAGCAGTGTACCTGATGAATCATGCTATGAGTCGTGGCCCGAGGAAACGAGTCGACATGTCCCTTGTGGGGACTGACTGGCAGTTATTTTCTGCGAATTTAGTAAGGGTTTTTCCGTAATTCCTAAGATCCTAAGGCCTAAACTACGTCTTTTTGAGTTATGAATGATGACTTTTAAGAGGGTTAAGTTCATTTTATGCAATTTTTATCCATGCATGCAAGAGTAATAGTCTAGGGAAGTGATCAAGGAAAATCCTTCAAGGTACTTTTCAATTTCTTCTTGGGAATTCAAGAAAGTGTAAGAATCAGCTATAATCAGGTATGTAGGGTTATGAGTGAGTGTTTTCATTCACACCCATGCCCAATATCTCTTAATTCATGATGTTTTGTTTAAATATATTATGGGGTTTTACCTTAAATCTCGTGAAATTCTAATGATCTATACATGAGTTATAACTTCTCATGTTTATCATCATATTTTATGAATCATGATCAGATTCTACAACTAACTCAATTATAAATTTATTGATTCCAATTTCTATTAAATTATGACTAATTATGCCTATTCTATGATGGATCGAGTTATGATCTTTACCTCTATTGTTGATGTTCATAAAACAATCATGATTTCAGAGTTATGATATGGTATTATCCAAATGCCCATTATCAATTTATGATTTAATAAACATATACATGATTTACAAGTATGCATGAACCTCATGATTTACGATTTACAATTTACAATTTTGTCCGACTCACGAGCCTTAATCTCATGGCTAGTTCATGTATTTACAAGAATGCTTGTGATTATCATGATTTAACTAGCCCATGTATTTCATGCATATTATACTATGAGAACTATATATGTTTTGGGAGTAGTATTTAACACCAAGTAGGTTCGGGGCCTAGGTTTTGCCCCGACTCTCATAACTATGTGCCACCGTAGGACATGATGGAACCTCCCTTGAGACAGTCCCCTTGCCAAAATAGGCCTTTCATGTGTGATATAATGCCCTTCATGGATCTACCCTTGGAAAGGTACGAACACCCTCCCGACTAGGGATTTACAGGTCGGGCTCCATATGTGCTCATATGGGGTATGTCAGTTATAAGAATCTCCCATTGTTCTGCATGTTTTATGCATTATTATGTTTATGTTATTTTGGCTCAAGTGATGATTTATAAAGTTCTCTTATTACTATGGTAATGAATGGATTACGAATAATTTGCAAACCTTGAGTCTTATGTTATCTTATGATATTTATATTATGAGCATGTTGTCCCACTCTTATGATTTCTTATGAGCTTCTATGTATCATTTTAAATATCCGTTTTAACTTACCTTGCATACTCGGTACATTCCACATACTGATTGCATACTCTATGCTGTATCATTTCATGATACAGGCTCCTATCTTCAGACCTAGCACCGTCAGTAGTTCATCTCGGAGTTAAGCATTTAGCTCTTTGTTGAGTCCTTGTTCTCCGAGGACTAGTTTGATGTCAGTTGTCTTTTCATGTTCAGTTTTCTAGATTTGTTGGGTTGGTTGGGGATGTTGTCCCATCAACCCATCAGATACGTTAGAGGCTTTTAGACTATATGTAGTATTCGGTTGTTATGTGTATAGTACGTTCCGTTTGCCATGTTATGTTATGTTTATGCTTCTGCTATGTCGTTATGCTAAGTATTTCGCTTTATTGATATTGAGTTAGATGTATGTTCATGGCAAGGGTCGACTTGGAGTATCTCGGGTCTCCTTGTCCCGTGTTACACTCTAGGTCTACGTTCGGGTCGTGACAACCTGCCAACAGGTACACAACCTATATCCATCCCTTTGTACCAAATGGCTCCTGCCAAGCTAAAGGAACTGAAAGAACAGTTGGAGATTTGCTAGATAAGGGCTTTATCATGTCGAGTGCTTCACTATGGGGTGCGCCAATTCTATTTGAATGGAAGAAATATGGATCCCTACAAATGTGGATAGATTATCGGCAGTTGAATATATTTACTATTAAGAATAAATATGCTCTCCTAAGGATAGATGATTTGTTTGATCAACTACAGGGGAAAAATATTTTCGAAGATCGACTTAAGGTCGGGGTATCTTCAAGTGTGGGTCCGAGAGAAAGATATTTCGAAGACACCCTTAAAGACCAAGTATGGTCATTGTTAAATCTTGGTCATGTCCTTCAGATTAATGAATGCCCCAGCAGTGTTTATGAATTTGATGAACAACGTCTTTAGGCTGTATTTGTATTTGTTTGTGATAGTGTTTATTGCTAACATTCTAGTATATTCCCACTCATAAACTAAACACAGGGACCATCTGCGAATACTCCGGATGCTCAGAGACCGCCAGTTATGTGCGAAGTTCTCAAAATGTGAGTTCTGGTTAAATTCCATATCTCTATTGGGCCATATTTTGTCAGATGCGGATATCCAAGTTGAATCACAAAAAATTGAGACAGTAAAGACATGGCCCAGACCCATAACCCAACTGAGATTTGCAATTTCCTGGGGTTTTCTAGACTTGTCGGGTTAGTTGGGGAGGTTGTCCCATCAAACCATCGGATACGTTAGAGGCTTTCAGACTATATGTAGTATTCAACTGTTATGTATGTAGTACGTTCCATTTTCCATGTTATGTTATGTTTATGCTTCCACTATGTCGTTATGCTAAGTATTTCGCTTTATTGATATTGAGTTAGATGTATGTTCATGCCAAGGGTCGACTTGGAGTTACTCGGGGCTCCTTATCCCGTGTTACGATCTAGGTCTACGTTCAGGTCGTGACAACCTTCCACCTGGTACACAACCTATATCCATCCCTCCGTACCAAATGGCTCATGCCGAGCTAAAGGAACTGAAAGAATAGTTGGAAGATTTGCTAGATAAGGGCTTTATCATGCCGAGTGCGTCACTGTGGGGTGCACCAATTCTGTTTGTGAGGAAGAAAGATGGCTCCCTACGAATGTGTATAGATTATCGGCAGTTGAATATATTTAATATTAAGAATAAATATCCTCTCCCAAGGATAAATGATTTGTTTGATCAGCTGCAGGGGCAAAATATTTCTCAAGATCGACATAAGGTCAGGGTATCTTCAAGTGTGGGTCAGAGAGAAAGATATTTCGAAGACACCCTTCGAGACCAGGTATGGTCATTTCAATTCTTGTTCATGTCCTTTAGATTAATGAATGCCCCAGTAGTGTTTATGAATATGATGAACAACGTCTTCAGGACATATTTAGATTGTTTGTGATAGTGTTTATTGATGACATTCCCGTATATTCCCACTCAAAAGCTAAACGCATGGACCATCTACGAATACTCTGGATGCTCAGAGTCCGCCAGTTATATGCGAAGTTCTCAAAATGTGAGTTCTGGTTAAATTCCATAGCTCTCTTGGGCCATATTGTGTCAGATGCGGGTATCCATGTTGAATCACAAAAAATCGAGGCAGTAAAGACATGGACCAGACCCACAACCCAACTGAGATTCACAATTTCCTAGGGTTAGCCGGGTATTATAAAAGGTTCATGGAAGGATTCTCTACCTTATTAGCATCATTGACAAGATTAACTCAGAAGGCGGCTAAATTCCACTGAATCGAGGCTTGTGAGCGAGTTTCTAGGAGCTGAAAAATAGATTTACATCTTCACCAATACTATCCTTGCCGAAAGGTTTAGGTGCTACGTGGTGTACTATGACGCTATAGGTGTTGGGTTAGGGTGTTTTCTGATGCAACTGGGTGAGGTGATTGCCTATGCTTCAGGGCAGTTAAGGAAGCACCAAAAAAACTACCCCACCCATGATCAAGAATTTGCGACAGTAGTTCATGCTTTGAAAATATGGAGGCATTACTTGTATGCTATTCATGTGGACATCTTTATTAATCAAAAAAGCCTCCAGTATATCTTTATGCAGAAAGAGTTGAACTTACGACAACATCATTGGCTAGAATTGCTGAAAGACTACGACGTGAACGTCTTATATCACCTAGGAAAAGCAAATATTGTAGCTGATTCCCTTAGCCGCATATCCATGGGTAGCTTAGCATATTTGAGTCTATAACAACAAGAAATGGCTCGAGAGTTACACCAGTTAGCTAATTTAGCAGTTCGGGTGGTAGATTCAGAAGATAATGCAGTCATAATTTAGAATATGGAAGTGTCATCTCTAGTTGTAGAGGTAAAGGAGTGAAAGTACGAGGACCCTAGTCTAATAAAGCTCAGAGACAAGGTTCAGCAGGGTGAACTATCAGTCTTTGATTTAATGGGAGACAGTTTCTTGAGGTTCAGAAATGACTTTTTGTTCCAGATATAGCAGGGCTTCACTAGCCTATTATGGCAAAGGTACATTATTCTCGTTATTCTCTTCATCAAGGTTCTATAAAGATGTACCACGATGTAAAGGAGATACCCTAGTTGCCTGGAATGAAGAAAGGTGTAGCTGAGTTTGTAGCACAGTGTCCTAATTGCCAGTAGGTAAAAGCGAAACATTAGAAACCTGGCGGAACAACTCAGGAGATAGTTGTACCTATGTGGAAATCGGAGGAAATTAATATGGACTTTGTGATAGGGTTACCTCGCACCAGGCGTAAATTCGACTCCATATGGGTCATTTTCGATAGGCTTACGAAATCAACCCACTTCTTGCCAGTCCGGACTATATTTTCAGTCAAAGATTATGCTGAGTTGTATATTAAGGAGATAGTCCGACTGCACGGTGTCCCAACATCTATTATTAGTGACAGAGGGGTACAGTTCACAGCTACATTCTGGCAGTCATTTCAGAAAGATTTGGGGACGCGGGTTAATTTGAATATGGTCTTCCATCCCCAAACAGATGGTCAAGAACGTACCAATCAATCGCTCAGGGACATGCTACGAGCGTGTGTGCAAGACTTTTGATAGAGTTGGGATGAGCATCTACCCCTTATTGAGTTTGCATATAATAATAGTTATCATTGTACTATTCATATGGCTTCTTATGAGGCTTTATATGGACGGAAATGCAGGTCCCCCCATAGGATGGTTCGAAGTAAGGGAGGCAAGGTTGATCGGACATGATATGATATGTCAGTCAGAAGAAAAGGTGAAACTTATTTGAGAACGGTTGCTAACAGCATAGAGTCGTCAAAAGCTCAATTCCAATGTGCCGCATAGAGACTTGGAGTTTAATGTTGATGACTGGGTATTTTTTAAAGTTTGTCCTATGAAGGGTGTGATGAGATTTGGAAAGAAGGGAAAGCTTAGCCCTACGTTCATTGGCTCGTATCGGATCCATTGCAGGATACGACGAGTAGGATATGAGTTAGAACTGCCTTTTAGGGCTAGAATCCATTCATCCAGTTTTCCATGTGTCAATGTTACGAAAGTTCCTAGGAGACCCATCCCCGGTCGTTCCAGTTGAGGATGTTCAAGTTACTGTAGAGCTTTCCTACAAAGAGACACCAGTTGCTATACTAGATTGATAGGTTCGTAGATTGAGAATTAAAGATGTAGCCTTCGTTAAAGTCCTGTGGAGGAACAGAAATGTAGAGGATCTGACCTAGGAAGCTAAGGATGACATGAGGTCGAAACCTCACTTATTTTAGACTTATCCCAGACTGTGAAGTTGAGGTGAGATTATTGCCTAGCCATTATTTTGTGTTCATATTATCAATACTATTTAGTTGTTCGCTTTTATGATATACAATTATGTTGTATCTTTGTTTGTAGCATCCTATGTGGCGCCTATGTTGGACTTTTCTGCCTTTCAGGTTTCTAGATAGTCCATACTAGAGAAGGGACTCTGCTGAAATTTTTCCGGCTATAGCTAAAGGAGTTAAGTCTCTTAAGCTTGAGATTACATTTGGGGACGAATGTTCCTAAGGGGGGATGATGTTAAATCCCGTAAGTTCCTATCTTTTAACTGATGCATGTGTACATATGTTTAGAGTTTTGGAGTACAACTGATCTTGGGCATATTTACATGCCCAAGTGCTATTTTATAACTTAGTATAGTAATTTTGTCGATGAATGTGATTACATTCTCATGTATTTATGTTTAATTGTGTGTTGGAACTAAACAATATGATTAACCTTTGTTTTGTAGGTGTAATATGCTAAGAAGGGGCTAAAAATGTTGTTCAAGGCAGAAGAGGGAAGCATGGAGGTGATTGCACATGAAGGCAACATCACATGTCAAGGGGAGAGGTTGGCCATGCTAGGCTATGCTTGTGTCGCGCCCAGTGCTGTGCCACGCAATATGCTGTGCACGCAATGTGTTTCCAGGAAGATGCCCTGCGTGATGGCGACATGCCATGCTAGGCGATCTCTGCGTCCATGGCTGTTCCACGATAGGCGTGAGGCGCGACAATCCCCGTGCCACGCCGAAGGCCCTCCCCCATGCCACTGCCAACTCCCCATTCAGTGAAGGTGCGTGTTTAGGTTGTGCCAAGGAGGAAATTTGAGGCGCCTAGGTTTGTGACACAGAGAGAGTTCATGGTCGGACAAAATATGCAAATTTTCATTTAGTATAAATAGAACCCTTAGCTTCTAAAATCATTTATCACATAAATATTTTGTGAAAGCATAGAGGAGGGAAGGGAGAAACGAAGAACTTCACATAGTGTTCAAAGTTTTTTTCATTCTCTTTAAACTATTATTGTAAGTACTTGAATTCAAATATGTTTTTGAATCGTTGTATGAACATGAGTGGCTAAACCCTTAGGATAGTAATTATACCTAATTTGCATTGCTTGGTTAATTAAATCGGAATATAGATAGACACTAACTTAGAATTGTCACATCACCACTTGTAAAAGTAGTTGTGAAACTAAGTTAGGTGAAATGATTAGAGGTACGAAAGTCCATAATCAAGGGCATAAACCCTGTGAACTACATCCACATTGTGAATTTGCTCAAGAATTATGACGTCACATCCCCGCTCAACAATGTAGGTGTGAGACTAGTTTGTTGTGTTTAGAGGCTCGAAAGACCATGAACACTGCATATTAACTCTGTGAGACAAGAATTGAATTTCATATACTTGAACCATCGTGAATAGTAGCATTGCATGATTGTCAGGCCTTAACTCTAGATTCTTCTCATTACTGTATTTCCGAATTATTTGTGGTCATACTTAGATTCATAATTAAAATCAAATCTCTACAACCAACACTTGTGAAATTTGAATTTAGCACTTGAACTTAAATATTTGCTAAAATAGACCAATCCCTGTGGGTTCGACATCCGGCTCTTCAATGTCACTTTACTACTTGTATGATCGCGTGCGCTGGGGCGCAACAAGTTTTTTGTGCCGTTGTGGGGGATTGGAAAAATTAATGAATTTCTTCTTTTTGTGTTGATGTAGAATTTTCTAAGTGATTAAAAAAGTATATTATTTTTTAGATTTCTTTTATTTTTATTTTTAATTTAATACCCTTCTTGACATGACACCATGGAATACAAATGGGTTGAATGGTGGATACTCATATTTAAATTATTCTTGTCTGAATGGTGGAGGAACCCATTTGTGGAAACACTATCATATATGTAATATATATGGTGGTCAGGATGGCCATTGGAATGGTTGTCCGAATTCATATTTCCCTCCCCCAAGCCCCTACTATGATCATTCTATTATTTTGATAAGGTATAGGAATGATGAAAAGGAGGAATTAGAACACAAAGCTTAGATAGAAAACATATTAAAATTTGTCCTTGAGTAGACAGAGGTGATGAGGGAGCAGATTGAAGTAATGTGGGTTCAGACTAAGGAAAATATAGAGACCACAAAAATGATAAGCGCCAAATTCACGGATATAAAGGCTGAGGCTGAAGCTTGCATTGATTTGCAAGTCATGGTCTTAGCCAATACTAAAGAAGGATTTCAAGGAGAAGAAAAGGGTGAGTTCTTGGAACAAGCTCAACAATTAGAAGCTCTTGAGAGTCTCTGTGATGGTCCCACACATATGGTCAATCCATTCATGAAAGGGGTGATAGAATTCCAACCATTTGACATTCATGTGGAGTCAGATGTTGATGTGAAGTAGGTGTACAAAAGTAAGGAGGCCAAGCACAATGCTTTTTAAAAGTTGAGGTGTATTGTACCCCACTCTAAGCATTTCTCAACATTAAGTTTGGTTGACAACCTAGAAATAGAGTCTTCCAAGAAAATAGAGAAAGGTCCAGAGGAGAAACAAGCCTCGTATACTCTGAAATTTGCTGAGTCTAAGAGACATAACGACTTCAATTACTTAAGGGTCAATAAATGTAAGAGGCAACATCTACTGCTTGGTCCCTCAAATTTTTCACCACCACACCTAGAGCTTAATAGGAATTAGAAAAGAAATTAGGGGTGAGATTCATATCCTCAAAGTGGAAGGAAAAGTGGAGGAACTTGATGCGTCATGCCGCACGTAAACTCAAGCGCTGCTTGGGAAGCAACCCAAGAGTACCACAAATTTAGGGGAAGTCCGAGTACCCTTAGAAGAGGAAGCTAAGGAGCATGCAAAAACACAAGTGTGGAGTTGAGGATCCCCAAACTAAAAAATGGACAATACATGCTGCTAGCTAGTCCTAGAGGCCTGATGAAGTATCTCTCACCTTTAGTCAACTTCATGGAGTGCCCTTGTCTATAATTTCAGGCCGAGGTACTTAGTTTACCTCCCAGTTCTGGCTGTCTTTTCAAAAGGGGCTTGGGACTCAAGTTAAGCTCAGCACGGCCTTTCATTCGCAAATGGATGATCAAGCTGAACGAACAATCCAGACTCTTGAGGACATGTTAAGAGTGTGTGTTATGGATTTCAAAGGTAGCTAGGATGATCATTTTCCCTTGATCGAGTTTGCTTATAATAACAACTATCACTCTAGCATCCATAAGGCACAGTTCGAGGCTCTTTATGGATGAAGGTGTAGATCTCCCATTGGATGGTTTGAGGTTGGTGAGGCAACTATGATAGGGCCTGATTTTGTTCATGAGGCTATGGTAAAGGTTCAGTTGATAAGGGACAGATTAAAAACCGCTCAGAGTCATCAAAATTCATATGCGGATGTGAGGAGAAGAGATTTGGAGTATGAGGTACACGATTGGGTATTTCTAATGGTATCTCCCATGAAGGGAGTCATGCAGTTTGGGAAGAAAGGAAAATTCAGTCCCCGATATGTTGGTCCCTACCAGATCATGAGAAAAGTTGGCAAGGTAGCGTATGAGTTGGACCTGCCATCAAAGTTAGCTTCTGTACATCCCGTGTTTCATGTGTCTCTTTTGAAGAAGTTCTTGGGAGATCCAACCTAGTATTTTTTGTGGACAGCATCGGTGTCAAGGACAGCTTCAGCTATGATGAAGTTCCTATGGAAATATTGGACCGTCAAGTTCAGAGACTATGGAACAAAGAAGTAGCTTCAGTTAAAGTACTATGGAGAAATCAGCATGTTGAAGGAGCTACATGGGATGCCGAAATGGATATGATGGCAAGATACCCAAATTTGTTCTCTACCAGCTCAGTTTCGACTTGAGGTATCAATTGTATGCTTTATGATTCTACCTAGTTTTCATGTTTAGTTCGTGTGTTCAAGTTTACTTTATGTGTATGAATGTGTGTGTGAAGTATAAAATCAGTTCAGCTATGTGATATGAATCGGAGGTAGTCATTCTGTAAAGTTTCAGTTTAAATGATTAGTATTTGAATATAATAATTGCATATTTCTATTTTCTTCTTGTTTCATACATTCGAGGATGAATGTTCCCAAGGGGGAGATATTGTAATAACCCGAAAGTGCCTAGGAGTACACCCGGGAGCTAAAAGTTGAAAATTGTTGAAACTGGGAGAAAGGTCATAGGATGGGTGATGTAACAACTCGTGGTTGGAAACCTTATTAGCAGTCGTGAGAGGAATAGGACCTCGGCAGTTGGGGATACCACGGGTCATCCAACGACTCGTGGTGAGAAGTGACACCCTTGGTCACCAGTTGTGGTTTGGATTGCCAGATCTTCCAGTGGATATAATGGATGGATAGCACAACTCGTAGGACTCAACCACGAGTCGTGGTGAGGCTCGTGGTAAGGGAAGTTCAGATTTTCAGGGAAGCGGACAATAATCAATCTAACGACCCATTAGAAGGAACCACGACTCGTCCTATCGAGCCATGGTGTAATCCTGAGGCTAAGTATAGGGCAGTGGATATGACGGACCGTACCACGAGTCATGGGTTCCACCAACGACTCGTTGGTACGTCTGTGGGATTGTCCAGTGCAATTTTCAGGGTTACTTCATTAAGGGCATTTTCGACTTTTCCACGCTATGAGACCCTAAAATATGTTGGTATAGCTTATGAAAGGAGGGTTTTAGGGGGATAATTTATTCTATGTCCCTATTCAAGCATGCAAGAACATAGAGAGGTAATCTAAGGTTATTCAAGGCTCTTCTCTTAAAATTCTTTCACTTTCCTTCTTGGGCTTTCAAGGGAAGCTAAGAATCAGTTACTCTAGGTATGTAAGGCTATCAATGGGTGATTTCTTCCACACCCATGCACATCCTCTATGATTTTTACAAAAAAATTATTTAAAACTCATGGGGTTTTAAAGATGATTTTTATAAAAATATAATGATTTGATAATGAGCTTTGTGATTTTAGATTCTTATCATAATATATGGGTTTTAATCAGTTTTTATTATTTAAATCATTTATAATTTTATCTATTTTTATTTCTATGAAATTAATCCTAATTATTCATGACCCATGATGAATCGATTTATGATCTTCTTTTCTGTTACACCCCGTAAATTCTCGACACGTAGATGGCCTATTCGCATGTTGGTTAAGAGTTTTTGAATGTCATACATGCTAGGAAAAGGCCTAGGAAAAGAGCAGATAAGAAACCCGTCAAACCATCGCGGATGGAGCCGGGGCAGAACCCCTCCGCGATGGCAACATGCCACAGAGGGAGGGCCTCCGCGTTGGCTCCGTGACACGGAGGCCCTGTCCAGGCCCAAGTATAAAAGCCCCCAACTTCGGTTTTAATGTTAAAATTCTTATAATTTCGGTGAAAACGGAAAATGGAAGTAGAGAACTTACGGGTTTCTTTATAATTTCCATCCGGGTATCGTCAAACGCGGTCAAACTCGAATTAATCCACAGAATACCGAGGTATTGAGCAGCAAGGAGCATTCCTACGGATTTAGTTTCGTGAAATTCGACCGGCAAATCATCGTGCTACCAGAGCTATGGTAAGTGGAATTGCTCCAGCCGTGTCAATATACTCCTAGCCTAAAGTGAGCTGTTCTCCCTTCTGCACTTTCAATAGCGGTGCAAACTATTACAGTAAGCCAAGTTTGGACTATATATATATCGAAAGTGATGTTTTCTTCTAGAATATTAGTGTATTTAGTTCTAATTGATATATATATGAATGCAGTTGGAGAAATAGTAGAAATACGGACCCGAACTACGCGCCGAAGTTGATTAAGGGAACTCCGAAGCGAAGGTATGTAAAGCTAATTCCTTCGGCAAGTTTAGTAATCTGACATAGTAAATATGGCGTGAAGTATAGAATCAAGAATTCAAAGTCACAGTGAGTTCAGTATGAGTTTAACAAGCGTGTTTTGAATCTAGCCAGCATGTTTATAATGTTATGATATATATGTTCAGAATAAAGGGATTAATGAGAAATATCAGATAGTCCACAGATGATATCTCAGTTCTGATATAGCTTGACAGTGGAGATAATATCTCGGTTACAGTATGGCCAAGATAGTCCAGATGATATCTCCAAATACAGTGTTTGCTAATCTGATGATTACATGCAAATGTTGCAATGAAGTTCCCGAACCGTAGTGTAAAAATGGCTCAAAGTAAGCCAAGTAACGATCCCACAGGGACTGGACTACGGTAATGAATTTAATCAAGTGTTAATAAACTCTAACTTTAAAAATGGAGACAACAGTGTGAAGAAGAGTTTTGATATTTTGTTTCTAATTTATACTAAGTCTAAAATAAAAATATACAATTTGAGTCTGAACTATGAATGAAGGAGAGCATGCTGAGGCTAAAACGAACTTGTAGAGAAATAATTTATCGATACAATTTCGTTTTATCTTTTCTCCGGTTGCTAGTCAAGAATTTATGCCTATGGATTTAAAACTCTCGTATTTAACCCAGCATAAGAATCATAGATCTTCCTCCTACATTTCTCTGGCTGATAAGAAATTCCATGTTCTAGCCATACAAAATCGATTCGTAATTGACTAATACGACTTTCAGGTATATTTCTATCCTGAGAGGCTAAATCAATTCTCAATTTTCCCAAACCAGAAAAGAACATATCCTACCAATTGACAACTTTCCAATTTCATTGCTCTCTCGAGTGAAACTGGACTTTTTAGATATACAACATTGGCCAAATATTAATGCAGTTAAAACAAGGGTAATAGAACAGCCATGGAAGAAAGGAATAGAAGAAAACCAAAATGATCAACAATCACATTTCACTACAATGTTCTTAACCTCAGCAGAAGTGAATTTAGCCACTCATTTTGTGGATTAAACATCATCAAAATGGAGTGTAAATCATGCAAACAATTGAAAGAAAGGAGAAAGAGATAGAGAAAAACCCTAAGATTTTCGTCCCCTCAACCTGTAACCCGCTTCTTGCTCCACCAAGTCAGAAATAATTAAAAATGAACCTAAGTGTTCTATTTATACTGGTGGAAATTTTCCCGGAATAACAAGCAACGTTTCACGGTGCATCGCGAGCACTGCCTCCATGACACAGCACGAGGGACCCTTATTGGAATTTGGTCGTCAGGTCTTTAGGCCCAACATGGCACGGCGTGCAACGGTGCTTGACCAACGTGCCACGGCTTCCAACGTGCACCTTCACTGGAAATTCCAAGTTCGAGGTAATTGGGTGCGTGCCACGGAAGCAGCGGACCTCCTGGAATTTTGCCAATTTTTTACCATCCGGGGCAGAATGCATCCGCGATGGCAGCGTGATACGGCGCTCCATCGCGGAGCGCTAATCCATGCTTTCATGGCCATTTCCTTGCTCTCTTCCGAGTCCATTTCGATTTCTCCCACATGCATCTTAGCTTCATAAAATTATATTTCCTGCAAAACAACGCTAATCATGTTGGTTAGTATAAATTCACATTTACTACAATTTACATGAGAATGTACAAACATTATAGGATAAACAAGACAAATAGCGCATTTGAGTATCACTTGGGCATATAAATCTGCCCAAGATCATACATTATAGTTCATTATGAGAATCAGTATAACACAGAAAAGAGTTCCGAATGAAATCAGAATCAGATAGTATTTTCAGTTGAAACATGCTTGCTATACGTGACTATTATTTGTTGAACTTGTTTGCAGCGATATGAGGCTGCTGGCGTCTCGCTGCCCCAGGTTAGTAACTATGTCGACCCACCGTGAGGGTAGGGATATGTCACTCCAAGGAGTGGCATGCCGACCGCAATGGGACGAAGATGAGCGTCCGCAGTAGGACGAAGATGGGATGGAGCATTCCCCATATCAGGCTGATCAGCATAGCAGTATAGCTTACCCTGTTGTGCGCTTGCGCCTAGGGGGCAAATTACAGATACAGATACATGCTAGGAAAAGGACCGGAAAAAGACCGGATAAGAAACTCGTCGAACCATCGCGGAAGGAGCCGGAGCAGAGCCCCTCCGCGATGGCAACGTGCCACGTAGGGAGGGCCTCCGTGTTGGCTCCGTGACACGGAGGCCTTGTCCAGGCCCAAGTATAAAATCCCCCAATTTCGGTTTTAATGTTAAAATTCTTATAATTTCCAGTGAAAACAGAGAGAAAATCAGAGAGAAAGAGGAACGAAGGTTTCTTGATAATTTCCGTCCGATTACGCTGTCAAACGCGGTCCAAACTCGAATTAATCCTAGATACCGAGGTATTGAGCAGCAAGGAGCATTCTAACGGATTTAGTTTTGTGAAATTCAGTCGGTGAATCATCGTGCTACCGAGCTAAGGTAAGTGGAATTGCTCCAAACTAGTGTCAATATACTCCTAGCCCTAAAGTGAGTATTTCTCCCTTCTGGACTTTCG
>JACEIK010000787.1:108831-151686 GCA_018107945.1 Datura stramonium
CGGGTAGGTCGGGGCCCTGTCCCGACCATCTTATCAGTATTCATAGAGGCTTGCAGATTGTGTATATATATCTCCCTGTGGTTAGTTGTGTCGGTCATGTAGGGCCGTGCGTATGTTTAGCTGTTTAGTGTTGTTGATTGTTTTGGCCGTGTCGGGACGTATTCAGATATTAGTGGTGACCTTGCCGGTCACGTAGATGTTCAGTATTCATTATATTCAGTTAGAGATAACTAGACAGCAGGGTGGCCTTGTCGGCCCGCATAGGTTTCCCTATATGAGTATGACTCTGGTTAGCTGATGTTACAATACAGGTGGCTATAGGCCCAGTTGGTCGGAGGCTGTATTTACAGTCGTTATGTAGCCCGTTGATTCCATGAATCTGAGATAGAGCCAGCCAGGCACCAGATGTGCTTAGGCTCAGTAGTCTAGCGATTCAGGTCCTAATAGGGCACCAGGTGCCAGTCATACCCCCCAAGGCGGGGCGTGACATTTTCAAATGATGATATTTATGAACTCAACACAATTTATGATTTGAATTATGGATTTATGATATTACCCATCATGATTTTATGTATTCTAAGCTATATGCATGATTTAAAAGAATGAAATTTATGAATCAAAAATTATGTTTTGGCCGACTCACGGGCCTCATTTCATGGCTAGTTCACGTATGTACAAGTCTGTTTATGATTATCATTATTTAACTAGCCCATGAATTCATGCATGTTATACTATAAGCACTATATATGTTTTGGGAGTAGTATCGAACATCGAGTAGGTTCGGGGCTCAGGTTAAGCCTCGGATCTCATGAACTACGTACCATCGTAGGTATGTTGGGACCCTTTTCATGACTGTCCCCAGCCCAGATGGCCGTTTCTTCATGGTGATATCACACTTTCATGGTCCTACCCTTGGAAAGGTATGGACACCCTCCCGACTAGGGTTATAAGTCAGGCTTCATGTGTGCTCATATGGGATATGTCAGTTAAGAGAATCTCCCATTGTTCCTCATGTTTTATGCATGTTATGATTATGTATATTGGCTTAATTCATGTTCATAAATCGTTTCTCTTATGATTATGAGTACGATTGCATTACAAATGTTTTTAAAACCTTGAGCATTATGTTATATTACTATATTTATGATATATGCATGATGTCCTATTCTTATGATCATTTATGAGTTTATATGTTTTAAACATCCATTTTACTTACCTTGAATACTCAGTAAATTTCGCATACTCAGTAAATTCCACATACTGACCGCATACTTTCTATGTTGTATCGTTTCATGATACAGGACCCGGCTCTCAGGCTCACCCTCCTTAGTAGCTCCTCATAGTTCGCTCTCATCTTATTTGCTGAGTCCTCATGTTTCGAGGGCTATATGTTCAGACTCTATGATTTTCTTTCAGTTTCAGAATTTTTGGGTTAGTTGGGGAGTTGTCCCATCAACCCGTCTTTCATGATTAGAGTCTTTTCAAACTACAAGTTGTATTCAACCGTCATGTATGGATCATGTATTGTCCTTTCTCCGTATTTATGACCTGTTGACATTTTATTATGTTAAGTCTTCCTCTTATGTGATTGACTTAGATGCAATCTTATGCCATGGGTTGACTTGGGGTCTCTTGGGGCTCCTTATCCCGTGTGTACGATACGGGTGTACGTTCGGGTCGTGACATGTTTCTTCAAACATGAGTAGCTAAATCTCTTAAGCTAGTGTTGTGGTAATCACGATGGATTAACGGAAGTAGGCAAAATAAAGTAGTGATTCATGAATAGTGAATTGAGTGGATTGATATTCTCTATATTTTAATGATTTTTAGCGGTTGCAAACATTGAAACGTGTCTATATGATCAACTTGCTTAACCAAAAAGGCTGAAGTTAGGAAAAGAGAATAACAATTAAAATTTAAGGCTACCAGCCCTCATTTAATTAACTTGAGTTCTAACCCAGAATAGTTATTCCAAGACTTATGGCGAGGAAAAATATACACACCTAAAGTCTAAGAGAAATTAGGTGAAATTTATCTATGTAGGTCGAGAGACGTGAGATGAACTTAATCATCAGTCTTACACAAAATTCACTAGGATAGATCAGTAATTAAAATAAGCCTATTATGTTATGAAATCATGGAAAACATAATCCTAGTTTTGTCTCATCAATTTGATAACAACTTAATCACTATTTAGAATCTGTTTTTCGTTTATTTACAATCCCCCTTTCGAAATATTGACTGCTGGTATTTTACATATCACTAACATATTATTTCTTCCCTATTCCCTGTGGAATCTATCTCAACCTAGTTCGGTTACAATATTTGAAAGCAACTATATTATATTTCATTGTGAGGTGCAATTTGGGCTTCCTCAAATTATAGGACTGTTGTCGGGGAATATAGTCTTGAAATAGTTAATTGGTGTTTAAATTCCTCTTGTAGTCTTTATTTCATGACTTATGTTTTTGTTTTTTGTTTGCTTTGTATTTTTCGTAGGTTCGCATGGAAAACCCTATGGCACAACTTAATCACCCGTAGAAGGAGATAACTAAAGCACAGCGAGCTGAAGCTGCACGACCAGTAGAAGAAGATCAGCTAACTGACACAATTAGGAGAGTTGATGCTGCTCAATTAGCTACAACCTTGTTAGAAAGGAACAGAAAAAATCCCATCTTCCCCATGGATGTTATGTTTTACGGAATGTGCTCTTTAAAGGGGAATATCAACAGGAAGAAGTTGGTTACGTTGGAGCCACTGTTCCATACGCCTACCAGCTAATTCTAAGTTTGATGTCACAAGTACAATGATGCAATTGAGCATGAAGGGGTT
Organism: Datura stramonium; assembly: GCA_018107945.1. NCBI lineage: Eukaryota > Viridiplantae > Streptophyta > Magnoliopsida > Solanales > Solanaceae > Datura > Datura stramonium. The sequence goes on from JACEIK010000787.1 coordinate 111,664, forward strand.
GTTAAACCATTTTCCTGGTGAAGATCCAAACCAGTACTTGATAAATTTCATTAGGATCTGCAATGACTATAAACTAAACTAACAGGGGATTCCATCATGCTCATTCTATGTTCAATTCCTTTATTTTTCTTATCTCAATACAATACCTGCAAAATCAAAGAGAAAAGGCATAAAACCTTCCCAAGTGATGTGAAAATTATGCAAAAGTTTATGCTTAAGAATCTAATGAGTGGGTAAATTATAAACTCGTGAATATTTCATGATGTTATGACTTATGGTATTTTGAACCATTCACTACTTTATGAGCTTTTACTTATGATTTCAAACATGTTGTACTTTATGATTTTACTTTCAAATCTTGGGGTCATTATACTTCAGTTTTTGATGAACAACTCATGTTTTTAGACACTCTCATGATCACGATTTTTAGCATATTGGACTTACTCTCATGCTTTACTTATCCTACATACTCAGCATATTTGAAGTATTAATCGCATACTTTTATGCTATATCGTCTCATAATATAGATTCAGGTGATCAGTCTCAGTACCGCCGCTAGATTCGATCTTGCTCTAGATTTAGATAAATTTTTGTGAGTCCTCATCATCAAAGGACATTAGTATTTATTCATGTCTTTTCATGTCAGTTCAGTTTTTCAGGCGTTGTAGAGCTAGTTGGGGTTTTTTTCCCTTCAGCTCATCTTATGTTGTAGAGGCTTTTCAGATTTGATGTATTGATCTTCAACAATTGACTTGTTGTCTCAGTTTTGACCTTTTATGATATCTTAGACATCCGCTTATGCCATATCTTATGATTGTTTCCTCTTATGTATTCTTATGCTTATGTTAGGCATGTTCCATGGGTCTACTTAGATCCATTCATTCTTCTAGGTCCCGTGTTATGTCTGAGGTCCATGCTCAAGTCGTGACAAACTTAGTATAAGAGCATCAAGTTTAAGTGTGTCCTAGAGTGTCTGAATGCCACGTTAAGTAGAGTCTTTTTCATGGGTATGAAGTGCATCATACTTATAAGGAAGAGGCTATGAGACATTTCAGAAAACATCCCTTCTTTCATGTTCTATATCATGCAATATAGTCCATCTCTCTCTATTTTTCTAACTCGTGCTATACGCGATTCCAGAAAATGCCTCCTCGAAGAGCCAATGGAAGGAGAAACGACAATGGCAATGGCAATGGGAATTAGCCAGCCCCACCAGCTCCAGCGGACCTCTTGAATGAGCAGGTAACTCATGCTGAGTTTAGGGCTGCTTTCCAGATGTTGGAACAGTCTATGAAAGCTGATGTAAGGCATATTTACACACTAATTTGCTATATTTTATCTATACTTAACTATGTTTTGAAAATAAATTATATGTATTTTTTGTTTTATATAATATTTGTAAAAAAGAGCTAACACACTTGATTAGATGTTTGCAGGGATTAAAGTAATGAATTTGGACTTATTTGAGGCTTAAAAGAGCACGAGTTTCCATACTATGTGGTACAAGGGATTCCCAGCATCTCGTAGAAAAAGAGTATGTAATGTAGATTTTGTAGAAGACTATTTGACTTTCATTATTTTGATTTCGTTTTTTTTAATTGGAGTAGCGTGACTATGTTACTATTGACAGATTTCACTGCCATAAGAAGTATCAATAGTTTTCTATTCTAAATAGAGAGAAAGTCAAGTTTGTCTAAATACTAGACATAAGGAAGCGGGGGATAAATGTGGGGAAGAAAAACTTCTAGGAGGGATTATTTGTCTTCCTAGTCTTCGACACAAGAAAGGGGTGTCCAAAAATCCTTTTTCTTGTGTCGAAATGAAAGAGTAATGATTCTTGATCTTATTTGTTAAAAATTACTAGTCTTGGTTTCTATTTTTCCTTTTCCAGATGTATCATAAACCATTTACCCTACACCCACTTAATTTACGTATAATATACGAAGTGGTGGACAAACAAAAACATAGAGGAAATTTTATTAATTAAATAAAACTTCTTCTAATATATTATAGCAACCAAGAAATTAAGTGATTCCTTCTTTCTTCCAACTTTGAAAGTACCGATAGATACTATCATATAAAAAGAGCAAGTGCCACAGTATAATAGAAGATGGCATCATGCAGGAACATCTATGCAAGGACCTGCACATTGTGCAGGTAGATCCAGGCAACCAGTGGCATGCCACGGAGGCCTACTGGCGCTTCAAGCAGCATGACTCTCACTAAGTGTTACGGACCCAACAAAATCTAATCCTAGTTTAAGAAGGAATAGAAGTTGTAAAATCCAATTCAAGTCCATGTACGAATAGATGAAGATTCATTCTACCACTATATATACCCCTCTTAAGACAATTTTACATCTCTAGACTTCTAGAGTCACACAAATTATTTATTGAATTGTTATAAGTGCGATAAACATTATTCCATACTAGTGTTAAAGCAAAACATAAAGTTCTTGTGATTTTGATTAGCTTTTGAGATATTGTCAAACAATTTCATATTATTGTAAGTATTTCATTATGACTTCTTATAAATCTTATGTTATTGTTTCTTCAAACATGATCGGCTAAATCTCTTGAGCTAGTGTTGTGGTAATCATGAAGGACTAACGGAAGTAGGCAAAATAAAATAGTGATTCATGAATGGTGAAATGAGTGGATTGATTTTCTCTTAATTTTAATGACTTTTAGCGGTTCAAAACGTTAAAGCATGCATGTATAATCAACTTTCTTAACCATAAAAGCTGAAGTGAGGAAAAGAGAATAAAAATGAATATTTGAGGCTACCAACCCTCATTGAATTAACTTGAGTTCTAACCAAGAATAGTTAAGCCAAGACTTATTGGGAGGGAAAAATATACACACCTAAAGTCAACAAGAATTTAGGTGAAATTTATCTATGTAAGTTGAGAGACGTGAGATGAACTTAATCATTAGTCTTACAGAAAATTCAGCAGGATAGATCACTAATAAAATAAGCCTGCTATGTTATGAAATCTTGGGGAACATAATCCTAGTTTTGTCTCATCTATTAGATAACAACTTAATCACTCTTTAGAATCTGTTTTTCATTTATTTGCAATCCCCCTTTCGAAATATTGACTCATTATTAATATATTATTTCTTTCCTATACCCTCTGGGATCGACCTCAACCTAGACCAATTACAATATTTGACAGCAACTACTTTATATTTCATCGTGAGGTGTAATTTGGGCGTAATTAAATTATAGTGTTTTTGCTGGGGAATATGGTTTTGAAATAGTTAATTGGTGTTTAAATTCCACTTGTATTCTTTATTTTGTGACTTACATTTTTGTTTTTTGTTTCTTTTTTATTTGTCACAGGTTCATATGGCAAACCCTATGTCACGCTCCGAGTTTACACCCTGGACGGAACACGGTACTTGGAGTCACAAGTGATCCCAAGTCACTAGCATTCTGAGTAACATATAAATTTATTCAGTGGAAGTTTAAAGAAAAATATAAATACTTGAAAGAAATAAAACTGGTTCATAATATTTGAACATATTAGAACAAAGCTTCAAGTCTGAAAAATCAATATGCGTTTGAAAGCCACTATGACTGATGAGTTGTTGGGACAAGCCCCCAGCTAACTCTAAATCTAAATAAAAAGGAAGGAAAGTAACACTGAAGCAATAAATCTCCGTCCTCCAAGAATGAGGACTCACCAACTAGAACAACTGAAGTCTTTGGTGGGTGATCAGCTAGCGAGGCTGAGATTGAGATCCTACAGATGTATCATAAAATGATACAACATAAAAGTATGCGACAGTACTTTGAATGTACTGAGTAGGTGAGAGATATATAACACAATGGAATAAAAAATGCTAAACTGAAACGATATACAATGACAAACTAAAGCTATTGAACTGAATGACTGAAATAACTTAGATGGTCTGAAAGACCCTGTCTGATAGTCAAACCATGTTATAAATCTAGAATACTGATCTGAATAGAACTGAACTAACTAGTGGGAGAGTCTATAACCGACATTTAACCATGTGAGCTAGACGTGGAGTCTGATGTATACACCCCATCGGTAGGACCCAATATACCTTTGCAGAGTATAAAGGTGTGAACTGGGTGATCACAAGAGTTTGGGGCCAATCAGGCTAACAAATACTATAACCTATGGTGGCAACATAGTTCTACGAACCTAGGTGCGCTAGAACCCCTGTCCGCTCGGTGCTAGGTCGTATTCCCACTGGATAGTCCTGGAGTAAATACTAAGCTGATAGCTCAAACCTGGGGCCCAAGACCAGTCAGGGATACATATCTAAAAGAACCCTAAGGGTCTTATCGGACCAGATTCTTAAATGGGTTCTAAGACTGGTCGGAGCTGCTTATCTGGAAGCATCACTATAGAAAAAACTAAAATATGAAATTAGGGTCCTAAGGAGAGTCAGAGCTTTTCATCTAAAGTGTCATGACCACCTAGTGGACTAATAAAATCTAAATTTTGAATCTGATTCTGATAACTAGGAGGCACTACTAACACCTTGGGAATTTCTGTAGTAAAACTGATCAGCTGACACTTTCTGAGTAACACTGAGAATTCTAACCTTCGTACTAAACTAAACTAAAAATATTCTGATTTAGCTTCAGTACTACTAACAACATAGGAGTCCACAACAATGATAAATCCAAGTAGGAGTTCGGTATTCAAGCACTAATGAAGATTTTAAGATTTTCTAGTTTAAGAAATAGGGATAAATTTGACTTCACAAGATTTAGCATCATTTCAGTCATAAATTGGTGGGAAATATCTAAAATTACCATGGTATAATAACCCACATGATTTAGACAAAGTATGGCTATAAATTTCTTGACATTTAGTAATTTCAGGGCTACAACCAATAGAGAGAAATCGGGAGGAATTTGGGGACACAAGGGAAGAACTATTCCCTTGTTAAATTCCCACATACCTAATGAAGAAGCCAGAATAATTTCTTAAGAATCTGAGGAGAAGTAGACTACCCTAGTTCTTGCTCCGAGAGTTCCTAAGAGTATTTTACGATTTGTTCTCTGAAGGTCTGTGTGGGGAATGAGGAAAGAAACCATTTAACCCTCTAATAAGTCTGAAAATAAGCATAAAACAATGTAGTTTAGAGTCTAGGAGGGTGGTAAATTACTGAAATACCCTTGAAAACTCAAAGGGGAAAATTGATCATCAGGCCTCATAGATGGCCTAATAGGTCGTGGTCAGTGACCACGACTTGTGGTCACACTCGTGAGGTGCAATTCCTGGAACCCGCTGATGGTCCGCACGAGGGACTAACGAGTTGTGGTTAGTAACAATGACTCATTGGTCACCTCTCGTAGATAACATTGCCTAAATATCTCGGAAGTCCCTACGGGTGACACCATGACTCGTGTTGTCCCAAATGAGTCGTGGTAAGGACCCGTAGGTACACTATCAACCTACTCTAACTCTTGACCAAATCCTGACCACGAGTCACCTAACAGGTCATGGCATGGACCATGATTCATGGTGACAAGTCATTAGGTGCACTGCCTAACCTTTCCCGATTTTGTATAATTCTTGACCACGGGTCATATCACGTCTCGTGGGGGTTTACCACAACTCGTGGTCACAACCGTGGTCACCCAAACACCAAATTTCAGACTAAGCTCAAAGGTCTCACCACAGTCACTTAACGACTCGTGGTCACTCCCCACGGGTCACAGAATGACTCATTCTGTGACCTGGTGTAGATTTTTTTGTTTTCTATGATTTAAGTCCCAAGTCATGTCTTTGAGTTTCCGGGGCATTACACCCTGTGGTACAACTTAATTTCCCGTAGAAGGAGATAACTGAAGCACAGCGAGATGAAGCTGCACGATTGGCAGAAGAAGCTTAGCTAGCTGACACAGTTAGGAGAGTTGATGCTGCTCAATTAGCTACAACCTTGGTAGAAAGGAATAGAAAAAATCCCCTCGTCCTTATGGATGTAATGTTAAGGAATGTGCTCTTCGAAGGGGAATATTAGCAGGAAGAAGTTGGTTACATTGGAGCCATTGTACCATCCCCCTCCCTTACCAGCTAATGCTAAGTTTGATGTCACAAGTTCAATGATGCAATTGAGCATGAAAGTGTTGTTAAACCATTTTCCTGGTGAAGATCCTAATCGGTGCTTGATAAATTTCATTAGGATCTGCAATGACTACAAACTAGACTGATAAGGGTTTCCTATGAGGCCATTAGACTCAGGTTATTTCCTTTCTCACTAACAGGGGAAGCTACTCTATGGTTTAATGAGCTTCCAAATGAGTCTATCACTATCAGGGCTGATCTAACTGCAGCTTTCTTGGGGAGGTTTTTCCCACTCTTAAGGATGATTCAGTTGAGGGATTAAATTACCAATTTTAGTCAATTACCTAGGGAAACCTTACATGAGGCATGGCTAAGATTCAAAAAGAAGCTAAAGCAGTTTCCTAATCACAAGATTCTAGAAGATGTTCTTTTGGAGGTATTTTACAGGTTAGTGAGTTCCTCAAATGAAGTTGTAGCAGATGGGATAGCAGAGAGGTCCATGATTACCCCCACTTTTGTAGAAACCAGTGAAATACTAGATAAGATGACAAAGGCCAACAGGGTATGGTGCACTAGAGAATCTGAGGCCGCTGCAATAAACTATGTAAGAGGCATGACAACGAAGAAATAGAAGAAAGAAGAAGAACGGGATCAAGATATTGTCCATCTAAACCTAATTACAATTGATCACTAGGCATTTAATGACAATGAATTTACTAAAGGTGCATGCGGTGCGTGCTCAAGAAAAAGGGCCCAAGTATGAAGATTACTACCCTAATATGGAAGAGGAGGCAAATTTTTTCAACAATTAGGGGATTTCCAGGCCAACACCCAAGGGTCTAACCAAAACTCTTAGTGTCAAGGTCAAGTAAATCATGGTCTGAACTACTATGTTAGAACAACCTATGATAGGACCAGGTTTAGAGATAGGGAAAAAGGTGCATGGAGAAATAGAGACGTCCCCAAAAATGATAGGAATGGAGTATATGTTCCTCCAAGAGATAGAGAGCCTACTATAAACAACTCTAACATAGCAAGGTTGGAGGACATGAAGGAAGTGTCGAATGATAAAGGGTTGATTCCCTTTGAAGTAGGAGTCAAGAGATGGAGTCAAAGAGATGAGAGGAGAGCTATCAGGTTTGACTCATCTGATTGATTCATATTCGACCTCTATCAAACTACTACAACAACAGTAGGGAAAATCTCTACAACACATAATTAGAGATAAAAAGGCACCTTGCCTAGCAACACCTTTCCTAACCCTCGAAATGGGGGTCATTGCATTTGAACATGACCCAAAATAGGTGTCTTGATGAAGTTGGAGTAATCAAGATACCAACATCGTGCCATTACCTTAAATCAAGAGCTTCTTGGTAGGCAACTCAAGGTATTTTAATTTTTTATTTTTAGAGTTAATATATTTTTTCAAGTGTGCAGGAATTAAGCCATAAACCATAAAAGGAGTTTTAAGCATAACAGTTGAAAACGGGATGCACAAAAAGATAGCTCTGCACTGCATCGATAGGCGTGATACACAGGCCCTGTAGTGCACGAGGAGGCGCGACGCAAAGAGGGGTTCCCCAAGAAAAAATGTTCGGTCAATGGTTGGTCCACCCAACCCAAATGGGGCTTTTATAAACAAAACTCTAAAACTTACCCCCTCATTCAACCACACCCGTGCCATACACCTCTATTTTCTCTCAAATTGCTCTCTAAAACTTCATCTTCTTCCCAAAAACTTCCAAATTTCTTCACCCAAACCGTAAAAAACCTTATTTTTATTGAGATTTCACCAATAATGGCTCAAAAATCTAGCAAAGGGAAATGTGTGGCCTCTTCAAGACAAGGCATAAAAAAGGTCAAAAATGGATGAAGAAGCATAAAATAAGGATGCTAGCATGCCATAAAAACCACCATGGTGATATGGACTCGGTTCGATCACGGAGAAATAATGTAAAAAGTGGTTTAATGACCATAAAGAATCAAAATATTCTCATGAATTGTATGTTGATAGAGATAGCTTAGCCTCCAAATTTCCTAAGAATACATACTCTTGGGTTGGATTTCTTTTTTAATGATCCAGTGGAGTGTAATTTAAATATGGTGAGGAAGTTTTTGACAAATTGGGAGCCTATGGAATGGACGAACCAAGTAAACATTAGAGGGAAAATTATGAATTTTATGCCTGCTATTTAAATAAATTGCTTGGTACTCCTAATGTTGATCCTTGTGGAATGAAAGAACTTCTCTTGAGACCTCCTTATAGAGAGATACGACATACTCTTAGTGGCCAAATTTTGTAGAAAGGTGGGTTCGACACCAGTTGTACTCCTAGGTCGCTAAGCATCATCCTCGAGATTGTAGCCCTCATCCTCATCATAATCTTCACCATCAACCTGTATGGCACTCATAGCAGCATCATACTCTTAATCAATATCAAAATCATCAACACCATCAGTAAGGACTGTGGCCTCATCATCATCAATCAGCTCCTCAAAGGCTGGGCCCACTCAGCACATCAGTATAGGACTCTCCATGAGCGGGTACCATGCCTCTAAAGCTATCATCTCCTCTATAGTGGCAGGTCGACCTCCTAGCTTTAGCTATAATTCTAGCGTCCCAATAATAATACCTTGCCAACTCTCATCACGGGCTTGCCGATCAGCTATAGTGAGAAGAGACCTGTGGAAGGAACACTCTCCTTCACATTTGTGACGTCTATTATCTTTCCAGCAAGTGTCCTACCAAAGGTAAGACAACGTCTGTATCCTCCTCCTCAATACCTGCCTCCCTCAAGAACATGGTCAAGAGACTATCGTGAAAATACTTTCATCTGCAATTTTCTCGTGATCTTCTTATATTTTCATGAATCACAACACTGAATTTGATCGGTATTCCCTTTATCAATATGTAAACCAAGATAATCTACTCTCGAGTCACCTCTGTCATATGGGTCCCAGGGAGAAATACAACACACACTAACTTCACCCACAACTTTTACTCCCTATTCAAATAAGCAAATGCCAATGTGGGATGAGTGCCATTATAATCCCTCGCCCAATGGGAAGATGAGTGCTCACCACGTAATGTGTGATGGATGTCTTTATATGGAGGCTTCTCCAGTAAAATGAAATACACTGAAGGGCCTGCTGTAGGTGTCTCTAGGAAGGCCTTGAACTTTTTATCTATGAATTGAACCACCGTACCTCAGATCTTTACCTTGGTTCTCTTTCCAAATGAGGTATCCCAATTTGTATAGAACTCCCTCACCAATGTGAGGTTGCACCTCTCTAGCTCATTGAAGATGTAACCTACTCCTAACTCCTCTATCTTGTCCCAAATGGCCGGGAACTCAAGTGCCAATTGGCCCTCATCTATCCAGTTCTTACGTGCATACTTGGCTTCTTTTTGAGTGTTGAACCAAGTAAGCCCATGAGTCTCTACCTCTTTTGCTCCAAATTTCCTCATGCGGCCGTCTATGGAAGCCAAAGAACTAGCCCCCATTTTGCCTTTTCTAGGCCTTTTGACACTTTAATCCACAACGACCACCTCCTTTCCTTTTGATACTATGGTACCTAAGAATTAAACATCAAGAACTTCACAAAATTATCTCATGAACAAAATGGCTAACTAATTAAGTTTTGAAGGTGAAAAATCTACCCCACACTTAATTTTCTAGAATACTTGTGAGCATTTTTCAAATGGAGTATTCAAGACTTCCCCCATAATCATCCAATCTAAAAATTTTAATTTAATTCACTAGCTCCATACTACACCAAGTTCATGGATTTTTTTATTTCTTTTCAACACTCTTTTAGCTCATAACTTTTCAAGAATGCTTCACCTAGGCCATCCCTCTCACTTTCGTCCTCCATTTCATAACTCAAGTAATTCATGTAATGAAGTAGCACTATTGAATTCACCCAACAAATAATAACCAATTTACTACCATTCATCATGAATTAATCAAGAATTTCAACAACTCAAACATTATTTATATTCAAGAATTAAATACCTATGTACTTTCTCTCTCTACAATTTAATATATCTATCCACCGAAATTCAAGACTTCAATTCACCAACCTCCATCATTCCCACAAGTTCAAATCATCATCTTTAACCAAGAATCAAGCTACCCAACCAAGATAACATATTATCATGGAAGAATATAAGACTTTAAGCTTATCAAACCCAAATCGTGAAATTCAAGCTTTTCACCAACAATGGTGATTTGAGTTCTAAATCTTGGGGGAGAAGGGTGTGGGAACATGCTTTCATCATTTTCTAACCAATAGAGAAGAAATATATTTATTTGAGTAGAAGATGAGAGCTTCCCCAAAGCTTGGGAGAAGACAACAATGGAGGGGAGTGGGGAGCTACAACCTAAGAGAGAGAGAGAGAGGAACTTTTTTGCTTTTTGTTTTTCAAATTTTTGAGGGAAAAGAATGAATGGAACTTTAAATAAAGTAGTGGGAATGGGATTTTATGGAATTTTAAGGTGTTTTGAGTTAGCATTGACTAAAATTGTCCAAAAAATTTCATCCATCAAGCCCCTGGCGCACCGCCCCCTCTGTCTCACCACAAACTTAGAAAAAATTATTTTTCCTTGAGATAGGAGGTTGGCGCAGTGCGCCACCCATAGCCTTACCTGAAAAAAATTTCTTCTTCTAGGATTTGAAACCTGGCATCTCACCCCAGACTTGAACTTTTTAGCTCAATGTCCCAACTTGTTCGTTCTTCTTACGCCCTATTCGTCTCTACAGAAGAATGAAAAATATATAAAATATTAGAAAGATGGGTTGCCTCCTGCCAAGCGCCTTAGTTATAGCCGTGGAACGAATTTATGGGTTACCTCCCATGTAGTGCCTGATTTATCGTCACAGCACGACTATTGTCCCTGTGACTCCTTCATCCGAGTGGACTTGTGAACATACCAAGGATTTTCTAAACTTTCATGAATCACCTTCTGCTTCACTAACTGATTACAACTTCCAGGTTCTCCCGCCGGCTTCATTGTGAAGTTCTCATAGTGAGGTGTCCTTCCTGCTGCTTTGAACACTTCAAACACTGCCTCCTGATCATTTACTCTCATAGAAATCTTGCCCAACTGAACATGTATGACAACTTTGGCGGTGGGTAGAAATCTTCTCCACAAAATAAAGGGAACTGCTGCATCTGCCTCATAATCCAGGATTATAAAGTCCACCGAGAGGATGAAAGATCCTACCTTAATCAAGACATCTTCAATGGTTCCTTCAAGATAGGATAGAGACCTTTCTGTCAGTTTCAATGTCTCTGTGGTAGGATGTGGTTCACCTAATCCCTGAGTTGTGAACAGGGATGCAGTCATGAAATTGATGTTTGTACCTAAATCACATAAGGTCGAACCAACTTCTTTTCTCCCAATAGTGACAGGGATAGTGATGCTCCTGGGATCCTTTAGCTTTTTAGGAATTTTGTTCTTGATTTAGGAAATGCACTCTTCCGTAAGAGCCACAGATTCAAACTCTATATTCCCCCTCTTATTGGCCACGATATCCTTGAGATGCCTGGCGTACTTCAACACTTCTTGTGAAAGCTCCACCAACGAAATATTCATATGAACCTGCTTTAACAACTCAAGAAACTTACTACAAGCTATGTCATTTGTCTTCTTCTTCAACCTTTAAGGAAATGGAGGAGGTGGTCTAGCTACCAAAATTTTCTATTGTGGGTTTCTAGACTCCCCCATCTTAGTCTTAGAACTCATAGACTATTCTTCAGCAACTTTTTTGTTTTCTGGCGATAGCCTCACCCAGACCCTTACCACTATGCAAGAAGATAACGCTCACATTTTCCTTGGAGTTCTTCTCGATGTTACCGAGGACTACCCCCTGTGGTCTATTGTTCTGTTGTAGGGCCAATTGCCCCATTTGTCTCTCAACTTCATGGATGGACTTTTGGCATTTCATTAACCACTTGTGTCTATTTCACCATCCATTACTTCATTGTCTCCTCAAGAGAACTGCTCTGATGTTGGCCTTGTGGCCTTTTATAAGGCCTTTTCGAGTTCTGATTCCCTCCTTATGAGGGATTTGCTCCGTTCCAGTACCTCTGATTATATCCATTGCATGCCAAACCTCCACCACGACCTTATTATCCCACAAAATATACAGACTTAGGATTAAGAGGACAGCCTAAATAAGTGTGACTTTCTCCACATGCCTCACATGATGGTGGTGGGATTTGTACCTGTTGTATCTGCTGCACTTGGCTTCCTGCTGGTATGGTCACAAACTTACTAATCGCATTCACCCACTGGCTAATGTCGTCTCTAATTGCTGCAACATCATCTACCTCATGCTTTCCCGGCACCTTTGCTGCTACAAATCTTCTGTCTGAGTCTTAATAATCCTAACTACCCGCAGACATGAGATTTAAGAGAGCCTCAATTTTATCATAACTGTTGTATAGAATCTATTTTTTTCGGTAGAGTCTAGGAGTATCTTTGACTTAGGCTTAAGACCCTCAATAAAGTTGTGCCCAATTATCTCCTTAGGTTGCATGTGATGTGGACAATCCCTCAAGTAACCCTTGTAGCATTCCCATGCCTGAGCTAGCGTTTCTCCATCATTCTATATGAATCCGTAGATCTTTCCCCTGGCTTCTTTAGTTCTTCTCGAAGAGAAAAACCGGTTGATAAACTTATTGGAGAGGATCTGCCAACTGGTGATAGGTCATGTAGACTAATTTTGTAGCCATTCCTTGGCTTCTCCAGTTAGTGAGAACAGAAAAAGAGTCAACTTGACATATTCAACTGACACAATCTTGTAGTGAAAATTTTCACTCATCTATAAAAATGTCATTACATTCCTATGGGATCCTCATGCGGCTTTCCTTGAATTTGGCAAATGTTTTGGACCAACAACATGGTCCCTTCTTTCAACTCAAAATTCCCAATGATGGCTGGTTTGACGATCACTTTAGAAGTGTTCTCCAAATAAGACCTAGAAAAATGCATCACTGGAACACTCTCATTCTCTTCACCTACTGCCTGCCCAATGTTTTCCATAGCTAAGCTTAAAAAGGTTCTCTCTATTTCAGGATCAAAAGACGCCAAATGTTGTCCCTAACTTCTCGTACTTGGCATACACTTAAGCAAACAACCTTGTGAACTTTGACAAAACCAAGAAACGAACATAAACTATAGACTAGTGAAACAAATTTAACCCAAAAAACAATTAAACAATATACAAGTTCCCGACAATAGTGCCAAAAACATGATGTCTCCTAAGTGCACGCAAGGCACGTGGTTGTTAAGTAATATAGGATTTTGTAGTCCTGATATCGTACTTGAGGAACTTGACAATTTAATCCTTATAAGGTTGTCACTTTAATTTCACGAATCTACAAATCAGTTAAAATGATGAATTTTTTGGAAAATTAAACTATCAAAACTTTTAATATAAAATTAACTAAAAAACAATTGCAAGCTTGATTGTATTTCGATGATGGTGAAATAATAGGGCAATGACACTTGGTTGGTTTCAAGTTAAGTTTTCAAGATATAATTAAACTGGCATGATTCTTCCTATGATTTTTAGTTGAAAGTTAACATCCCATTTCTTTCCACTATTCCTAGCATCCAAAACTATTTCATGAACCCGAAGCCTATACCCCTATGGTCGCAGGAGAACAATGAAACGACAATTATGCCTACTTGTATTTAAACTAAATGGGGTTCAAGGGTATATCCCTATCCTTAACAACAACTTCTATCCTATCACTAATGGGTTCAAGGGTCTTTGAATTCCCATTCTTTATTTATTTTTAACCCTTTCGATTCCATTTTTGAAGTTCAATAGAAAGCCAGCGGATTACTTATAAGGTGATAAATCTCATAAATAATAAACTACCATAAATAAATACAAACAATCATAATTGAATAATCAAAATCAAATTTAATTAGTCTTTCAAAAAACCAACCATACACCATCCGTACAACCCTAGAATATAAGTTTAGCCACTTATAGACAAGTAGAAAAATAAATATTTAGTCATCATCATATGAAAATACAATTTAAAGAAGAGNATCATCATATGAAAATACAATTTAAAGAAGAGTAAACCTAGTTGTAGGACTATGTCTTCCTTCCAAACGGCTTAGAAGCTTTCATAAATGAACTACAGAATGTAAAAAATGATTAAAGACTGCTCCAAGATGTCAAAATTTTCTTAACAAACAACCTAAGGCCTCTATTTATAGATGAGACTTGAAATGACGCTTCCGCCCTTCAAAATGCGGCTTCAAAAGCATCATTTTCTGCCTTGGAATGTCCCTGGCATGCCGCCCGAAGTATCTCACCATGGACATAGTAAAATTTCCAACAATTTCAGCTCCGGACAAGACTTGGCGCTCCGCCCCCTTTATCTCGCCAAGTTGTTTGCCAAATTTCTTTATGTTTGGCCATCTTTGGCATGGGGTGCCACTCATCTAGCCAAGTTTGTGAAGTGAAACTCTCTGAAGTTTAATGGTTGGTGCAACGTGCTAGCCGTAGCCGCAACCTAAAGTTTTTGTTCTCTGAAGTTTGAGACTTGGTGCGGGGCGCCAGCCATAGCACCAGACCCTTCAGCTCCCTAAATCTTCATTCTCTGCATTATTTTAAGCACATTTTTCTTAGTTTCCTGCTCAAATCAACTCAAATAATTTGTTAGCACGTAAAAAACACATATACATAAATTTAAGCATAAATTAAGGATTATGAACTCAAAGCATGATCAAATATAAGTAAAAACATGGAAAATGGGCATAGAAATATGCCCAACATCAACGGGTATCACACATCTTTTCCTTATGCACATATGACCAGAGAGGCTAGAATATGGTTAAAATTGTTTGCGCTTGTTTGGTGCCTAGAAATCATGTGACGCATGTGACTAGGAAGAGAGTTTGTCTGGTTTTTTCTTTGATGATTGGGAGGCCGATAAATGTTGCGGTTATTCTTAGGCATGTCTTGAGGAGAGCAAGGGTGAATAAGGGACAAAGATTTAGTTATGGGAGTCTTTTGACTCAATTTCTAAGAGAGCAGCAGATTTAGAAGGAGGTAGTCGACTATAGACCATGGTATGGCCCAAAGACGCTAGATGTGAAAAAGATAAAGTAGTCTGAGGGTATACATGGTCTTGTGTTGTCTATCAATGCATTGATAATGTTCTTAGTCATTTGTATGGTATGCAAATACTTAAGCTGAGGATGGGGGGGGTGATGGATGAACAACTATAGCAGCTGAGGATGAACTACCTTTTGAGCTAGTATTCTAGAGCTCTCTGCAGAGGTTGGCCAGCGTTTGAGGAGCCCTTTGATGATGATGATGATGCTGAGCGGGCTCGAGTTGACTCCGATTTAGAGTCTGATCGTGATGACGGAGATGATTTATATATAGGAGAAGTTATTTATACCCCTAAAGATGAAGAGGATTAGGCCCAAGAAGTTCTTCTTTCACTCTTTTACTTGTGCATTATTGTTTTAACACTGATGACAGTGCTATTGATTAAGTATGGGATGGGAGAAGTAAACATCCTTATACCATGCATTTCTTGAGTGCTAAATTTGTTCATGGTGGGCCTAGATAATTTTTCATGATGCATGATTTAATCCTTCTATCTTGTATTTTTGTGATTTTTTTGGTTTTGTTAATATTTGGGTTCCCCTAATTTTTATTTTTGGTACTTTTCCTCTGGATAGTCCCTTAGAACCGAGTACACTGTCCAGAGTTTTTTAGAGTGATAGTCATAAATGTTTTGGATGATGGATGGATAAATACCATCATAAGGGAAAAATTAGTCATCTTTAGGAGAGAAATAACTTGAAACCTATGAATGTTTGGTGCTTCACTTAGAGTATCATTGAGACTTTACATGATTCACTCAGAAATGCATGAAAAGGTAGTAACACTTAGGCCTTTTTTACTTGACCTCTATGCTTGAAAAAAATTTGGCTTAATAATGTGAAACATTTAATATGGCTATGTGTGTTTATATAATCTTGATTTCCACTGTTGAACCATTTGTGCAATTATATGAGTAAGATTTTTTGTATACTCCATGCTTGTAGTTTGATGTCTAGAACTTACGCGATGTGTGTGCGAAGCAAAATGAGAATGTTGAATCTAGAAAGTGGTATACACATTTTGTTGGTAGCCTATTGGTATTCCAAATTTACCTACCTTAATGTGATTGTCCTAGTGAGCCATTTTTAGCCATAGCATATTCTTTTGATAGTCATATTACAAACTTAATCCCTTTTATGCTATTGAACTTTATTTGATCGAAATGACTCGTAGAGCACTTTCATTGAAAATTTTACATAAAAGGAGCACAAGAGAAGAGAAGAAGGGAAAAGCTAAAGTCTGAAAATTAGTAGGAAAGAAAATGGTGAAAAATTCGAAACAAGAAGGGTGAGGTAGTAGGGAAAGAAGAAAAAGAAAAAGATTGAAAAATGAAAAATAAGGAGTGAAAAAAATGAAAAGAAAAAAAATTATGAATGAGCTTAAAGTTGAAAATTCCCAACTAGTCAACTATGTTGCATAATTGAAAAATAAAAGGATGTATAAGAATAAAATAGGAGATTGAAGAATATGCTAAAAAGTTAAAGAATTGTGAAGTATTAAAGTGCTTAAGGAGATTAGTCACTCTCTTGGACAGATAGTTCCTACCCGTCCTTAGCCTACATCACCACCATCTTAAGTCCTAATTGATCCTAGATTTGATGTTCTATATTAGTGGAGTATTTATACTATGAGTAAGTCTATGGGTCGTCATTTGTATGCATGTTGAGTTCTTTGAGCGAGTGAGTGATTTTGTTTTATCTATGCCCAAGTCCAAATTCATATATATCATGTTAGTGCAAGGGCATCTCTTCAAATAGCGATGGGCACATAATGGTGAGATTTATCTTATTTCTAGATTACATATGATTCATGTTGTCCGAAATATATCTTGTTGAGTTAGTACTAGAAGCTAAGTAATTTCAATTTGTGACCTTTGAATGTTGATCTTATATTCATATTGAGTAGATTGTTGGAGCTTGATTGAATTGTCTAATGACCATGAGTGTAAGTAGAACTATTTGTAAGGTTAATTTTTTGGTTTAAGTTGAGTAGGGAAGTAGTACATTGTTCGAGGACAAATAATAGTTTAAGTGTGGAGTGGTGATGTAGGGCATATTTTGATGTTGGGCATATTTCTATGCCCATTTGCCTTGTTTTTTTTCCAATCTTTTACCTTGTTTTGAGTTTATAATCTTTATGAAATGCATAAATTCATATTTTTGTGTTTTGTATGCTAACAAATGTTTTGAGGTGTTTTGAGCAGGAAACCAAGGGAAAAGGACCCAAAATGAACCAAGGTTGAAGATTTTAGGTGTTGAGAAGAACGTTTGGGGGCTATGGCTGGCGCCGAGTGCCCGACCTTCAATGCCTTGACAAAATTTCATCATTTTTGGTGATATGGGTGCCATCTCCTTAACATTAAGAAGAGGTTCTATAGGAGTAGAAAAAATAGCTTAGTCCTTGCTGAGATGACGGGGGCAGCGCACCAGGTCCATCTTAAAGCTCAAAGTGCTGAAATTTTACTAAGTCTGTGGTGAGATTGTGGAGCGGCGCGCCAAACTTATCCTGGGAAAAAAATTATTATTTTAAAGACAATCGTTGGAGGGAAGAAGTGTCAAGTCAAGGATCAACTATAAATGCATCCTCTAGAGCATTTGTTAGGGATCTTTTGACAAGCTTTTGCTCATTTTTACACTCTGTAGTTCATTTATGGTGTCCTGTAAGCCGTTTGGAAGGAATACAAAATTCTACAAAGGTTTCTTCTCTTCTTTACTCTTTATTTCAAATGATAATGATAAAGTGTGTGTTCTTCCACTTGTCTATGAGTAGCTAAACTCATACTCAAGGGTTTTGGCCATGGTGGATGGTTGATTGTTTGAAAGACTGATTTAATCTAGATTTGATTCTTCATTATGGTTGGTTGTATTTACTTGGTTTGATTGATTATTTATGAGACCGATCACCTTATCAGTAAACTTGTTGGCTTTTGGTTGAACTTGGGAAAGGGAATCAAAAGGGTAAAAAGTAAATACAAAATAGGAATTCAAAGACCCTCGAACCCATTGGTGAGAGGATAGAAGTTGTTGTGTCGGATAGGCATATACCCTTCAACCCTGTTCAGTTGACATACAAGAAGGCATAATCATCGTTTCATGTTTCTCCTGCGACCATAGAGATATAGGCATTACAGTTCATGAAATAGTTCTTGGATGCTAGGGATAGTATCAAGAAATGGAATTGTTCTAGTGTAATCACATCTTGAAAACTCAACCTGAAACCAAACAAGTGTCATTTCCCTAAATTTTCATCATCATCGAAGTAAAACTAAACTTGCAACCGTCTTTAGTTATTTTTATATTTAAAGCTTTTAGTAGTTTAATTTCCAAAACTAATCCCCATGTTAACTGTTTTTTCAGAATAGCAAAAATAAACTAATGACCTTATAACGATTGAACTGAGAAGAGTCTGTAGGTATAATTATCGGGGCTTCCTGTCCAATATTACTTGAAAATCATGTCCACTTTTGTGCGCCTTGGCAACATCATGTTTTTGGAGCCGTTGCTAGGGACTTGAATATTTTTTGATCATTTGAAGGTTAAGATTTTATTCCGCTATTCAGTATTTTACGTTTGTTACTTTGTTTTTGCGAAGTTTACAGGGTTGTGTGCTTAGTGTATGCCAAGTACGAGAAGTCAAGAATCACTTTTGGCTTCTCTTGATCCTGAAATTAGAGGACTTTTAGAAGGTTAATCACAGAGAACAATGAGCAGGTACAGGGCAACAACCAAGAGGGAGTTCCAGTGTTATACTTTTCTAGGCCGAACTTGGAGAACACTTCTAAAGCGATTTTCAAGGCAACAATCACAAGAATTTTGAGCTGAAGGAAGTGACCATGCGGTTGGTCCAAAACACTTGCCAATATTAGGGCATGTCGAATGAGGATCCTCACAGGATTCTGATGACATTCGTGGAGCTGAGTAAAAGTTTCCATTACCAGAATGTGTCAGATGAACATGTGAAGCTGACTTTGTTTCTGTTCTCATTGATTGGCAAAGCCAAGGAGTTGCTTCAAAATGAGCTAGCAGGTTCCATCATAACATTGGAGGTTCTGTCTAACAAATTCATCAATAGGTTTTTCTCTTCAAGGAGAACCAAGGAGTTGAGAGGGAAGATCTCCGGGTTTGTATAGAAAGATAGTGAAACCTTATCTCAGGCATGGGAATGTTACAAGGGTTATTTGAGGGATTGTCTGCACCACATGCAGCCTAAGGAGATAACTGGGCACAACATTATAGAGGGTATCAAACCCGAATCATAGATCATGCTTGATACTATAACACAGGGACTGATTCTGTCCAAAAGCTATGATGAAATTGAGGCTCTCTTAAACCTCATGTCAAAGGGAAGGCAGGATTATCAAGAATCTAGTAGTGGATTAACAGCAGCTAAGGTTCCAGGAAGCTTAAGGTAGATGGTGTTGTGGCAATCAGAGTATACATTAGCCAGCTGTGAATGTGATTAGCAAACCTGTAACCACAACAGCAGGAAGCCATGTACAATAGGTCCATCCAGTGCAGACTCCACCACTGTATTGTGAATCATGTGGAGAAGGTCATGCATATTCAAGTTGTCCACTTAATCTCAAATCTATATTTTTTGTAGGACAACATAATCATGGTGGAGGTTTGAAGGTAATGGTTACAGTCAGGGGTTCTGGAATGTATCCAATCCCTTATGGGGAGGAAACCAGAATTTCCAAAGGCCCCGAAATTGTTATCCAAGGCCTCAAGTTCAGTAGTTGAGCAGTTCTATTGAGGAGATGATGAAGCAATGGATGGTGCAATAGACTTAGGTAGTGAATGAGACGCAAAAGTCAAACCATGAGCTTGAGAAGCAGATGGGCAATTGGATCTATAGTAAACATACAAACCAAAGGGAGCACATTTTAGTAACATCGAGAAGAATCCCAAAGAAAATGTTAGCGCAATCTCTTTGTGTAGTAGTAAGGAGCTGGTTGAGGTTATACCCAGAGAAAAGAAGATTGATGATAAGAAGGTTGAGAAGTCCAAGAGTGAGTTGGGGAATCAAGCAACTCATAACCAAAAGTTATAGTAGCTAGACCACCGCCCCCGTTCCCGCAAAGGTTTCAAAAGCAGAAGGAGGACACAGCTTGTAAGAAGTTTCTTTACTTGTTGAAGCATGTACATGTTAACAATCCTTTAGTGGAGCTTTTGCAGGAAGTTGCAAAATATGCTAAGTTCCTAAAGAACATTATGTCCAACAAGAGGCAGTTAATAGAGTTTGAAACTGTGGCTCTTACAGAAGAGTGCAGTTCTCGGGTTTAGAATAAGATTTTGAAAAAGCTGAAAAACCCCAACAGCTTCACCCTTCCCATGGTGATCGGAGACAAGGAAGTTGGTTCATCCTTATGTGATTTGGGTGCTTGCATCAATTTGATGCCTGCATCCTTGTTTAGAAGTTTCGGACTAGTTGAACCTCGCCCAACCACAATGACTCTATAGCTTGTAGATCGATCTCTGGCCTATCCTGGTGGAATATTAGAATATGTCTTGATAAATGTAGGACCTTTCATTCTTCTAGTGGACTTCATAATCCTGATTATGAATCCAATACAACAGTTCCCCTCATTCTGGGGAGAGGATTTTTAGCCACCGCCGATGTTGTCATAAAGGTAAGGTCAGGTACAATGTCAATCACTATGGATAGTTAGGAGGCTATTTTTTATGTGATAAGGGATGCAAGATTTACACCCCATTATGAGGAGATTAAGGCAATTGTGGAAATAGAGCCAAAAAAGTCTACCAAGGGCTTAGACAATATTTATCACAAGAGGATCAACTTTGGAAAGCTTAGACAATATTGAATGCTTAGCAGTACTAGATTCCACTAGTCCCCATGTTAGTAGGGAAGGTCTGTTGGAGACATTTAAAAATCCATTGACTTGGGAGAAGCCAAAGAATCTATTGAGAAAACAACAGTCCAGGAATTAAAACCTTTACCTTCACATTTGAAATATGCTTTTCTTGGAAGTGATAAAATATTGCCTGTGATAATATCTGCTTTGTTTTCTGATTAATAGGTTGACAGGTTGCTGGAAGTCCTGAGGCATAGGGTTCCAGCTCTTGGATGGACCATAGCTGATATAAAGGGAATAAGTAGTTCCTTTTGCATGCATAAGATATTGCTTGAAGAAGGAACCAGACCCAGTGTTGAACATCAGCTGAGACTGAACCCAATCAAGAAGGAGGTAGTGAGGAAGGAGATAATAAAGTGGCTAGATGCAGGAATCATCTACTCAATTTCGGACAATCATTGGGTGAGCCCAGTTCAGTATGTTTCGAAAAAGGGTGGGAGGAAGGTAGTGCGTAATGAGAGGGATGAATTAATACCTCAGAGAACAGTCACGGGGTGGAGGATCTATATTAACTACCGAAAGCTTAATGCAGCCACCAGGAAGGACCACTTACCATTGCCTTTCATGGATCAAATATTAGACAGGTTATCGGGCATGATTATTATTGTTTTTGGATTGGTATTCAGGTTACAATCAAATCATGATCGCACAGGAGGACCAGGAGAAGACTACTTGTACTTGCCTTTCGGCAACTTCACATTCCGCAAGATGTCGTTTGACTGTGTAATGCTCCAAGAACATTCCATAGATGCATGCTAGAAATTTTTACATACATGGTGGAGAAATTTTTGGAGGTATTCATGGATGACTTCTCAGTCTATGGGAGCCACTTTGATAATTATTTGAATCATTTGGATGTTGTGCTAGCTAGATGCGAGGAGACCAATCTTGTACGAAATTAGGAGAAGTGTTATTTCATGGTATGTGAAGGGATAGTCCTAGATCATAAAATCTCAAAGGCGGGTATTGAGGTTGACAGGGCCATGATTGAAGCCATTGAAAAACTACCATCCATTGTCTCTAAGAAAGGGGTGCATAATTTTTTAGGACATGCTAGATTTTACAAGAGGTTCATTCATGACTTTTCTGAAATAGCAAACCTAATATGCAACCTCTTCGAGAAATAGGTGAAATTTGAGTTAAGCAGAAAATGCGTTCAGGCCTTCAACACGTTAAATGATAAGTTGACCATAGCTCCAATCATCATTGCCCCAGACTGGTCTTTACCATTCATTGTGATGTGTGATGCCAGTGACTTTGCTATAGGAGTTGTTCTGGGACAGAATAGGGGGAAGAGGTTTCAGCCTATCTACTATGCAAGAAAATTATTAGATACATCTTAGAAAAATTACACTGTTACCAAAAAGGAGTTATTAGCAGTGATTTACACATTTGATAAATTTCAAGCTTATCTATTTAGGTCAAAAGTGGTGAGGTATATTGATCATGCTGCAATTAGGTATTTTTTTGCAAATAAGGATGCTAAACCCAAGTTCATTTGGTGGATACTATTACTGTAAGAATTTTACACTAAGATCAAAGATAGGAAGGGCAAAGAGAATCAGGTAGCAGATCATCTATCTAGGTTGGAGGACAGGGAGCATATTGACAGTGAGACTGACATTGGGAAGACTTTCCCTGATGAACAATTATTTTTTGTGCATATTCTGGAGCTACCATGGTATGCTGATAAGGTAAATTTTCTAGTTAGTGGTGTGTACCCCTTGATGTGACCCCAGATAGAAAAAGGTGACTACTTCATGATAGAAGATTCTATATATGAGATGAGCCTTTCTTGTACAAGATAGGTCCTGATCAGTTGGTTAGGAGATGTGTTCCCAAGGGAGAAGTACACTAGATTTTGGAAAGATGACATTCATCACCTTATGGAGGGCACCACAGGGGAGATAGAACCACAACAAAAGTCCTTCAGGATGGTTTCTTTTGGCCCACCCTGTTCAAAGATGCATATCTGTTTGCTATGTCTGGTGACAATTGCCAGAGAGCAGGGAATATTTCAAAGAGGAAAGAGATGCCTCAAAAAGGCAGTATGAAAGTGGAAGTGTTTGATTGCTGGGGAATTGATTTCATGGGATCCTTCTCGTCTCAAATGGAAACAGGTATATTTTGGTAGCAGTGGAATATGTGTCCAAGTGGGTGGAAGCTTTAGCACTGCCGACCAATGATTCAAAGGCAGTGACCTGATTTTTGAAGAAGAATATATTAACCCAATTTGGTACACCTAGATCCATCATTAGTGATGAAGGTATTCACTTTTGCAACTGACTTTTTAATAATTTGCTGACTAAGTTCAATGTGAAGCACAAGGTGGCAACAACCTACCACCCACAGACCAATGGACAGGTAGAAGTGTTAAATCGAGAAATCAAAAGAATTCTTGATAAGACTATGAGCACTAATAGAAAAGATTGGTCTAGCAAGTTAGATGATGCACTATGGGCTTACCGAACAACTTTCATTACTCCTATTGGCACATTACTATATAGGTTAGTATTTGAGAAAGTGTGTCACCTACCTATTGAGCTAGAACACTGAGTATATTGGGCCATCCAAAAATTTAATATTGATTTGGAAGCTGCTGGTGAGAAAAGGTTGTTGAAATTATATCAGCTTGATGAATTCTGCTTCAATGCATAGGAAATGCAAAAATATACGAGGAGCGGACCAAGAAAATGCATGATAAGTCTATTCAACCTCGTGAGTTTAAGGCAGGGTAGTTGTTCTTATTGTACAACTCGAGGATGCAGATCTTTGGGGGAAAGTTGAGATCGGAGTGGTCGGGCCCATTTGAAATTGTGAATGTAAATGCACACGGTGCAGTAGAGTTGAAATCCTCTGGGTTTGACAAGATTTTTTGTGAATGGACAATGGGTGAAGCACTATTATGAGGATAACTTTGATAGAGAAAAGACATCAATTTTCTTGCAAAAAGATTGAGGGGTCTTGCTTCGTGCTGTGATGTTAAATCATGCGCTGTTTGGGAGGCAACCTAATTTAAAATGTAAGCATCTTGTTTATATATATAGTGTCACTATGAATTTTTTTTGAAAAGAAGGGGAAGTCTTAGTACCCGAAATGAAGGCTAAGGAGAATGGTCTAACTCTAAGTATCAGGTCATGTGACCCATAAATCCAAGAACCTATTGCTAGCTAGGCGTAGAGGACCTCAGGGAGTAATTTCCCACTCTCATTTGATCTTTACTTATTGTTTCTCTTAGGACAGAGCAAGGCTTTAAAGGGGGAGTTTGAGGGTGTGTATCTTATTGAATGTTATTGGTCAAGGGAGAGTATGTTCATTGAGCCTTATTTGAAAATTTTTGAAAATTTGACATATCTCACCCAATCTTTCATTTTTCTTATGGTCTTAGTTCTTTTCCGAAGGGGAGTCCTTTGAACCGGGTAAATTTTATCAATTTTTAGGAGTCATTGTAGTCATAGAATAGTGACCCTTCCATATGATAGATGGATGACGACCATCTTAAGGGAATTTCATCATGTGTTTTTATTTTACAAGATTGAGTCATAGATCATTCACTTGTGTGCTTGTGACATTCTACTTAGCTACTACGCTAGAGTTAATAAAGTGGTCGACTTGAGTGCATACGTGAGGAATCTATGAGAGACACACATAGCTCGTTAATTTGACTCAAATTGACTCTTAGGGCTTAATAATGAAAAATGTCATTCAATATGATTGTGTGATTGTATAACTGTGGGAAGTCGACTAGACTCTTGATTGCAATGAGAGGTGAGCAAAATTGTCTTATGTGTACATATTGTAACATCTAGAACTTTCCTTAGTGTACATAGCATAGCTAGTTGTTAGGCAGTTTGGATATTATCAAGGCATTTTTTTGAAAAAGTAAATTTTTCCATGTTGTTTTACCTTCCTGTACATTCTCCCTAGTTAACCCCATTTGAGCCATAAACCTTATTCTTTCTTAGCTACGAAAGTAGATTAATCCCTTTCCTTGTGAGACCTTACATTTTTTTTATCCAAACTAGTCTTTGGCACTTTGACACTTGAAAAGTAAAGGTCCACCGAAGTATAATGTGAAGGGAAAAGAAAAAAAAGTTGTGGTAAGAAAAGAAAAATAGGAAGGACTGCCCACATAATTGTGTTGTTTACTTGCTGCTAGGGCAATGAAAGATAGAGCCTTAATTGCAAAATTCTTATTGATGTTTTAAGAACAGACAAGAAGTCAAGTGGTGAAAAAGGGCATGAAAAGAAAAGAAAAACTGTGAGCTAGTAAAGGGTGAACAAGCAAGAAAAAGTTGTCTATTTGAAAAGTAAAAAATGTCTTAAAAGTGCTTAGGGCGGTAGTCTCTATAAAAGAAATATCACTCCTACCGGTCTCTTAGCCGACATGACAACCAAGAAAAGACCTTGTGATCTGAATCTCTTGAAACAACTAAGTATTCTAAATGTACATGAAGGGCTAACTAATGGTATGTGAGATATATGCATTACATCATTTGTGAGCATGAGAGTGTCTTGCATTCTATGTTCCATGTGTTTGCATCGATAATCTTAGAGAGGAACATCAATAAAAGTGAGAGGCACAAGATATCTAAGTCGGTATACTACTTGTTGCATATTTCATACTTAATCATGTTGGCCCTTTGTTTTGAAAAGATGAGGCAGTTATAAAGGTTGTGTAGTCTTTATTGTGAAACATTTACATGTGCTTGATGAGAAATGCTGCATGTTGATGAACCACTTAATTTATTCCATATGCTAGTTAGTTGAGTGTGAAGTGTAAGAGGCGCCATGTGTGATGATAAAAGATGAGTTTATGTGTGGAGTAAAAGATTGTTCGAGGATGAATAATGGTTTAAGTGTGCGGTGGTGATATTGGGCATATTTCTGTGCCCATTTGCATTATTTTTGCCTATCTTTTACTTTTTTTTGTGTTCATAATCCTTATGAAATGAATAAATTCATATGTTTGTTTGTTTGTATGCTAACAAATGTTTTGAGATGTTCTGAGCAGGAAACCAAGGGAAAAGGACCCAAAATGAACCAGGATTGAAGATTTTAGAAGTTGAAAAGAACTTTCGGGGGGCTATGGCTGGTGCCCAGTGCACGACCTTCACTGCCTTGAAAAAATTTCATTATTTTTGGTGTTATGGCTAGTACCTCGCGCCAGCTCCTTAACATTCAAAAGATGATCATTCAATACCTTGACGAGATGGTGGGCATGGATCCCTAGAACCCTAGACTTAGAGAATATCACCAAAATTCTGGTGAGATAGAGGAGGCCAGACGCCAAAACAGTCCAAAGGTGCAACAATTTAACTAATACCCCGATGAGATGGTGAGAGTGGTGGGCCAGAGCTTCTAGAACAGTAGAAAAATTGGTTGTGTCATTGGTGAGATGATGGGGGCAGCGCACTAGGTCCATCTCAGAGCTCAAAGTGCTGGAAATTTGACTAAGTCTGTGGTGGGATGGTGGGGGTGGCGTGCCAGACTTATCCCATGCTGAAATTTCATATTTTAAAGCTATGTGTTTGAGGGCAGAAGTTTCATTTTAAGGATCAACTATAAATACATCCTCTAGGGCATTTGTTAGAGATCTTTTGACAAGCTTTTGCTCATTTTTACACTCTGCAGATCATTTGTGGAGGCTTGTAAGCCATTTTGAAGGAAGACAAAGTACTACAGTGTGTGTTTTCTTCTCTTCTCTACTCTTTACTTCTAATGATAATGATAGAGTGTGTGTTTTTCCACTTGTCTATGAGTGCCTGAACTCATAATCTATAATTATGGCCACGGTGTATGGTTGATTGTTTGAAAGACTGATTTAATCTAGATTTGATTCTTCATTATAGTTGTTTGTATTTACTTGTTTTGATTGATTATCTATGAGACTGATCACCTTATAAATAAACTTGTTGACTTTTGATTGAACTTAGGAAAGGGAATCAAAAGGGTAAAAAGCAAATACAAAATATGAATTCAAAGACCCTCGAACCCATTGGTGAGAGGATAGAAGTTGTTGTTGCGGATAGGTATATATGTTTCAACCCTGTTTAGTTGACATACAAGTAGGCATAATCATCGTTTTATGTTTCTCCTGTGACCATAGGAATATAGGCGTTAGAGTTCATGAAATAGTTCTTGGATGCTAGGGATATCGGCAAGAAATGGGGTAGTAACTTGCAACTAGCAAAAATAGGAAGAATCGTTCTAGTGTAATCACTTCTTGAAAACTCAACTTGAAACCAAAAAAGTGTCATTTCCCTAGATTTTCATCATCATCAAAGTAAAACCAAACATAAAACTATCTTTAGTTATTTTTATATTTAAATCTTTTAGTAGTTTACTTTTCTAAACCAATCCCCATTTTAACTATTTTGTTAGAATAGCGAAAATAAAGTAATAACCTTATAACGATTAAACTGACAAGTCTCTGTGGGTATCATAATCACGGCTTCCAGTCCTATATTACTTGATGACCACATGCGCTTACATGTGCTTGGGAGAAATTATATTTATGAACTTATCTGCCGTATTTTTTTCTTATATGTAACAATGTTTTGAGAATAAATAATGTGTGTTATCTTTGATTTTATATGATATTTATAAAAAAATAAAAGAACTAAAACACATGATTAGATGTTTCTAGGGATTAAAGTGATGGATTTGGACATATTTGAGGCTTAAAAGAGCAAGAGTTGCCTAGACAAACTGAAAAGGAGCAAGTTCCACAGCATAATACTAGATGGAATCGCACAAGCACACATGTGCAAGGCACTATGTGACACGCAGGCAGTTCCAAGCAAATAGTGGCACGATGCGATGCCATATTTGCGCAGGCATTAGCGTAACGTGGAGCTATGGTGGCTGACTCAATATCTGCAAAACCTATCCAAGTCCTAGTAGGAAAAATTCAGACTTATTCTACTACTACATATACCCCTTCTTTGGATGTATTAGATGCCGAATCTTGGTCGAAAATTAGTCCAAGTGATTGTGAAAGTTGAATTCACCACTTATTCTTTGATCATCTTTATTGTAAGTACGGAAAATATTATTCCATACTAGTGTTGGAGAAAATAACAAGTTCTCGCAATTCTATTTAGCTTTCGAGATTTGTCAAATAATTTCATATTATTATAAGTATTTTATTATAACTTCCTACAAATCTTATGTTATTATTTTCTTAAACATGAGGGGCAAAATCACTTGAGCTACAGTTGTGGGAAACATGATGGATTAACCGATGCAGGAAAAATAAAATAATGATTCTTAAATGGTGAATTGAGTGGATTGTTATTCTCTTCGTTTTAATGAGTTTTAGTGGTTGCAAAAATTGAAACGTGTTTGTATCATCAACTTGATTGACCAAAGAGGTTGAAGTTAGGAAAAGAAAATAATAATGGAAATTTGAGGTTACCAACCCTCATTTAATTAACTTGAGCTCTAACCAAGGGTAGTTAATCCAAGACTTATGGCGAGGGCAAAATATACATACCTAATGTCCAAGAGAATTTAGGTGAAATTTATCTATGTAGGTCGAGAGATGTTAGATGAACTTAATCGTCAGTCTTATACAAAATTCACCATGATAGACCACTAATAAAATATGCCTACTACGTCATGATATCATGAGGAATATAATTCTAGTTTTGTCTCATCAATTTGATAACAACTTAATCACTATGCAGAATCACTTTTTCTTTTATTTGCAATCCCCCTTTCGAAATATTGACTACTGGTTGATTTACTCACCATTAACATATTATTTCTTCCTTATTCTCTATGGGATCAACCTCAACCTAGTTCGGTTACTATATTTGATAGCAACCTCTTTATATTTCATTGCGAGGTGTAATTTAGGTGTCATCAAATTTTAGCGCTGTTGCTGGGGAATACAGTTTTAAAATAGTTAATCGGTGTTTAAATTCTTCTTATAGTCATTATTTTGTGACTTACATTTTGTTTATTGTTTATTTTTTATTTGTCAAAGGTTCACATGGCAAACCCTGTGGCACAGCTTAATATCCCACAAAAAGATATAACTGAAGCACAACGAGATAAAGTTGTGCAATTGGCGGAAAAAGCTCAGCTAGCTGACACAATTAGGAGAGTTGACGCTGCTCAATTAGTTACAACCTTGGTAGAAAGGAACAGACAAAATCCCCTCATCCTCGTGGATGTAATGTTGTACGGAATGTGCTCTTCAAGGGTGAATACAAGAAGGAAGAAGTTGGTTACACTGAAGCCATTATTCCACCCACCCTAAAAGCTAATGCTAAGTTTTACATCACAAGTACAATGATGCAATTGTTGAGCATGAAGGGATTGTTCAACGATTTTCCAAGTGAAAATCCAAACGAGTGCTTGATAAATTTCATTAAGATGTGCAATGCATATAGAGTAGACTGTCAGAGACTTCCCAAGAAGCCATTAGACTCAATTTATTTTCTTTCTCACTAATAGGGGAAGCTACTCTGTGGTTGAATGAGCTTCTAGATGAGTCTATTGCTACCTAGGCAGAACTGATTGCAACATTCTTGGAGAGATTTTTCCCACCCTCACGAATGATTCTGTTCAGGGATAAAATTAACAATCTTAGTCAATTACTTACACGAGGCATGGGTATGATTCAAAGGAAGCTAAAGCAGTTTCCTAATCACAAGATTCCAGGGAAAGTCCTTTTGATGGTATTTTACAGGTCACTGAGTTCCTCAAATGACCTGTGGCAGATGGGATAGCAGAGGGGTCCATGATGACCCACACTTTTAATGAAGTTAGTGAAATATTGGATAACATGAAAATGACCAAAAAGGTGTGGCACATAAGAGATTTTGAGGCCACTACAATAAACTATTTAAGAGGCATTACAACAGAGCAGTGGAAGAAAGAAGAAGAACGGGATCAAGGTATGGCCCATCTCAAGACCCAATTAGAACTGATCAATGAGTATTTTAGTTGAATAAAATTATTCAAAAGAGGTCTTTGAGTATTTCAAGTTGGTTCTTAGAATCTAGAGTTGACTCCAAGAGTCTGTAAGTCAAGTTAAGTTCTAAGTTTCTCCAAGTCTTAAATTTATGTTTAAGCTTCTGAGTCAAGCTAAGTCTCATGTCCCCTCCTATTAGTTATTAAGGGCAATGTTTTCAGTTGGTCCTCCAAGTTGGACCAATCTTCCATGTTAGTAATATTGCATTATCTAGTTTGTTGGTCCAAGTATTGGTTTGACTCATTTTTCTTGTTTTTCATTTTATATGATCTAAGTACTGGAGCACGCCGTCCCTAATCCAAGTATAAGATGACTGAAGGTGTGAGATTCTATACATAAAAATCCCAGTGCAAGTCTCTGGTTGGTTGTAAAATCCTTGTTCAAGTGTCAACTAACTCTTAAAAATCCAATACAAGTATCAGATAGCCATACTGAAATACTAGTCCATGTATCAAGTAACTCTTATAAATATTAGATCGAGTATTAGGTAGCAATACTTAAATCCTTGTCAAAGTATTAGGCAGTCACCGAGTCGATTCTCATAACTCTAATATAACTATCGGAAGTGTTTGCATATGAGTCAGTTGAGTTATGCTTATGCACTGAGCCTGCATATAGGGTAGAAGGTTATAGATTTATGTCTTGTCTCTTCCTACCCTTTCTTTTGAGTTATATCCATCTGCTATTGTCCATTGTTTATATGGATAGGTTCTAGTGATTCATGTTGTTTATATATTCCCTTCTCTAGTTTAGTTATCTTTGGCATTGTTTCTTTTGTAGCTTTTAGACTTACATATCAGTACATATTTTTCGTATTGATGTCCCTTTGCTTGGGTGTACCTACAATAATGATGCAGGTATAGATAGACATTTGGACCGTCAGCTGTAGTAGGAGTCGCTTTTCAACATAGAGTTTGTGTGTTCCCCTTCTTTAAGGAGCTGAGGTCTTGTCTTTTTTTTATGTTTTATGGTACAGTATAGGTAGGTCAGGGTCCTATCTCGTGAATTAAATTTATTAGTCTTTTATAGGATGTTTGTGGACTAGTTGTTCAATTGTATAGTTTTAGTTCTATTAGTGGTCTCGTTGGCTTTCCGTAGTTGTTTCAGTTTCTATTTTGTCCTTATTGACATTTTATCTTATCTCTTGTTATTGTATGTTGAGACCCTGTCAGTCCCTTTTTGAGTTGTAGATGTCTGTGACAGGTGGCCTAGTTGGCCTGAATGTTATGGTTATAGACACTATATAATTGATTTTTCGGTGAATTAGTATTAGAAGCCAGTTCTAGGGTGGACAATGAGGCAGATTCGGTGGCTAGGATCCATTCCTACTGATAGAGAGAAAGCTTAGGCAAATAAAGATATGGTGACTACTGATGAGTTTGTAATACCTTTTCTCTTATTTTGTGTAGGCATTTAACGTAGCTAAAGAAAATGGAAATATTGAACTAAAAGCAATCTGCTGGAAGAAAAAGGATATGTGTGCCCATATGGGGCATATGCGAAAAGCAGGTGCAAAGAAAATGAATCTAGAGACTAGCAGAATCAGACCTGCAAGCCACAGATTGACATATGTGGGCTACATGTGCCACTGTAGATGACATGCAGAGGGCAGTATTTAGGTTTGAACAAGGACCTACGAGTCGCATATTTGCATCTGCAATATGCAGGTGCCACGCAAATGACTTGCATCATTTCCTAAAGGGAAGAATCGTTCAAAATGATCACAAGTGTACCTGAGAAGCTTCCAAGGGGCATTTTAGGGAACTGTGCAAAAAGGAATTTTAGAGATTTAACCCCAATTGTACATATCTAGAGATTTGAACATTGAATAGGGAGTACATCATATAGATAGTTAGAGTACATTTTTGCTTTCTTCTTCATTAGGAAAACCACTATTGTTGCAGACCTTGAGTTAGAATTGAGATTTGATTACTTAATATGGTGAGTTTAGAGAAATTCCTTATTGGAATAATTTCTCTCTCTTTGATTATGAGTAGTTAAATTTCTTGCTAGGGGTGTGTGTACATGATCGGTGTCTATACTTGAGAAGGTGTTAATTATTTGTTCTTAAAATTGCTTAACAAGCATGGATCTATTATTTTTTTTCAAGTTTTAATTCAATAGTTGATGGCTGCAAATATTGATTAAGCTTTCTAATCTTTCTTTTGCTTGAAAGAGGGAAGTAAGGTTGGGTAAGGACTCAATAGTGAGGAATTGGAGTGTTTGATATATGGGTTAAAGATGGAGATGGTCAAAATGCAACTCATTTGAGGATGATGTTTTCCAAGCTAGATATGATGAAGAATGTCAATACATGATGAGACAAATGGTGGGTTCTCTTCCCAAGAGCAAACATGCCAATCAAGGCCCTTGGCATCCTCATGATGGGAACCAAGGTTTGAGAGAGAGGAACAATCGATGAAAAAGGTGGAATAAATAGATAATTAAGTGAAAGAATTGAGAGGTGAGGTATATAACCTTCCCCAAATGGTGATCTCCAACTCTGCTTCAATCAAAGATCTTGAAACCCAAATGAACTATTTGTCGACACAGATGAATCCCCAAATGAAGGGTAATCTTCGTAGTGACACAATGCCAAACCTGAAGAATGATGGTTATTGTCACTAGAAGTTGAAGCATAGTTGGAAATGTAGGTGATAAGCCCAATATTGATGTGAGTGCAAAGAAGAACGATAAAGAGTTGCAAGATGGGGTGCCAAGTGCACCTATTGTTGTTGGTAAGGAGAAGATATTGGAGGGGGAAGAGGTTGATACTCCTCCTCAAGTTGTGTGTGATGAGGAAGATAGAGAGGAGGCTCCAAGTGCTAAAGGCCAGGTGCCTAAATGCCTGCATCCGTACCCCCCGCAATTGATGAAAAAGAAATAGGACAACCAATTTAAAAAGTTTGTTGACATGTTTACTAAGTTGGCCATGAACACTCCACTGGTAGATGCCCTATTACAAATGTTAGGTTATGCTAAGTTCATGAAGGAGCTGTTGAGAAAGAAAAAGGTAGTTTATGTGGGCACAGTGGAGGTGTCACATCATTATAGTGCGGTCATGGCTAGCAATTTAGACCCAAAAATAGATGATCCCAGGGCTTTCAGTATCCCTTGCACTATTGGGTTACATTTATTCAACAAGGCCTTGTACGACTTAGGGACGAGTATCAACTTGATGCCCCTTGTGATCTTCAAGAAGTTAGGTTTGGGAGATCCCAAGACTACTACTATGAGGTTGGTTATGGCCGAACGCTCCATCAAATGTCCGGCGGGAATCCTTTTTGATGTGTTGGTTAAAGTGGATAAATTCATCCTCCCTCATGGACTTGGTGGTGCTAGATTGTGATATAGAACTCAAAGTGCCCATCATCTTGGGACACCCATTCTTGGCTACCAGACATGCTCTTGCCGATATCGAGCAAGAAGAGCTTAAATTCTTAGTTGGTGATGATGAGGTTACATTCAATGTGTGTAAGACGATAAACCCCGGAGATGAGTGCAAGGTGGTGGCCATGATTGATGCTAGGGACGATTTAGTGGAGGTCCCTTATGAGAAGGTTGAGGCTCTGGACCCATTATTGTTAATTAAGGTGATATCATCGAGTCGCGACGTTAAATCAAGCGCTTTTGCGAGGCAACCCAAGTGTCTTTAAAATGCTTCTTACTTCATCTTTTTGTTGTTTTTGTTGTTGTAGATGTTGGATTGTGGAAAAAGTTGAATGAGCAGAGTGGAGCGTATGTGTGATGTGATGTGAGTTTACAACACTTCCGATGTTAAAATTGAGAAATAAGCATGGACTTAGGTGTGTTTATATGGAAATGAGACACTTTTACTTTATTTTCAGGGAAAATAGATATTGGAGATGAATTGTGCAGTAGATGGAAAAAAATAAGAAAAATGGCTAAGTACGGACCTTAGTAAGAGTTGTACCATCATGGTATAAGCCATACTAAGAGTCGTGGAAAAGTCCAGGCCAAGAGTGATGAGGCAAAGGTGACTTATGGCTCATGGTACAAGTCGTACCTCCTGGTACGAGTCCTACCATGGTAGTCATAGGAAAATTCAAAAGATGTTGCACAGGCTAAGTCTCCTGGGACGGCTAGCAACCACGAATCATAAGATCTACCTAAGATATGTGCTAAGCAGCTGTGGAGAAGTTCAGAAGAAGTGAAGACTGGTAGGTCTCAAGGTACGAAAAGGAGTAGCAGGTCGTAGAACTAAGGTACGAGTCGTACCAAGCCATCTGTTATAAAGGTCAAAAGATAGCCGGAATTCTCAATATCAAACCACGACTAATTGTACGACTCGTATGTTTATGGTACGAGTAATACCAATTCATAACACTTAGCCAAATTCAGCAGAGGCCAGCCAATGTACGAGTTAAGGTACGACCTATAAAATCTATTACGGGTCGTAGGTGAAGTCTGCGACAGTTTTTAGTAGTTTTCCTGTTTGCTTAGGAAAAGGTTCAAAATATTTGTATAAACACTTGTTTGGTTATTTCCAGTAGAGGGAGCCATAGATTGAGTTTTATTACACAAGAATACATTGAGATACAAGTTGTTATTAACTTTTTATTCAAGTCTTGGAGATTTTCTTGTTACAATTTCTTCCTCGTTCTTGAATTATTCATCATCAATTCTTGCAATAATCAAGCGGGTCTTCTTTCAATCAATGTTGTAAGTATTAACTTATGTGTTTGTCTAAAAATGCTTATTATTTTCTTACAATCATGAGAATCTAAAACCTCCATAACTAGAGTTGTGAGAACCATGGTGAATTAACGAACTAGGGTTGCAGAAAGTTATTCTAAACCAATGCTAAATGCTTGCATGGTATTCTTTTCATCTTTAATGTTTCTTAATGGCGCGCCACATTAGGACTTACCCGAATTCTTTACTTGCCTTAACCTAGAGAAGTAGAGATTAGGAAAACAGAATTACAACAAAGCTTTGATCTTTATGGGTCATTGTATAACTCGAGAGTTGGACGAAGGATAGTTAATTGGGAAAAACTGGGTAACAATTGATTTAAAATTGTTCATGAGACCTTACTTGGTGATTGAGTATAATCATCGAATAGGGTGAACCAGTCATTTGGATGAACCCTAGTTATGAAGTTCTACAACTAAGAATTGGGATAGATCACAAGGTGTAAAACCCGAAGAAGTTACGAATCCATGGGGAACACATACCCTAGTTAATCGCACAATATTGATAAACAAAAACAAATTCTCAATCTTGTCTTATAATTGCTTTTATAAAATTTCCCTTTCGGAGATAACATACTTAAAAGCATAAATACTAGCACTGTTCTACATACTGACCTTATTCCCTATGGGATCAACCTCAACCTTTGTTGGGTTCTTTATTAAAAAATTCCACTTCATGCTTTATCAGGAGTGTGAGTTTGAGCTTTATCAAAAAGTGGCTTCGTTGATAGGGAATACGACTTAGGATTAGTGTAATTGATGTGTTTAACTTTAAGTTGTTATTTCCTTGTTTACATTTTCTTTTTCTTCTGTGATTAATTCAGGCTACAACAGGGATGCCTCACCTTAAGAACAATATGTGTGAACACCTAAATGGAAGATAAGAGGCTGCTAGTGTCCAACAGAGAGATCAAGACTATTCTGACCAAAACAGTGAACACCAACTGCACCGACTGGCTTAGGAAGCTTGATGATGCACTATGAGTATATCGAATAGCTTATAAGACTCCCATTGTCTCATCTCCATATAAGCTTGTCTATGAAAAGTCGTTTCATCTGCCAGTAGAGCTAGAGAAATAAGGCACCGTGGGTACTGAAAAAGTTGAATTTGGATTGGAATGAAGCAGCAAATTTGAGATTAGATCAGCTGAATGAGTTAGATGAATTCTAGCTTCGAGCTTATGAAAGTTAATCTATTTATAAAGAAAGGATGAAAGTTTACCATAACCGTAAGATAGCAAAAAAGGAGTTCAACGCTGGTGACTTGGTCCTACTATTTAATTCCAGACTCCACCTACATCCTGGTAAATTAAAATCTAGGTGGATGGGACCGTATAGAGTGATGAATGTGTCCCCATATGGTGCAGTGTAGCTTGAAAAAGAAGATGGTAAGAGGTTCAAGGTGAATGGGCAAAGGATAAAGTTGTATATGAGAGACACTGAAGAGATAAGAGGGATTGAGTCGGTGTACCTTAATGACGCATGTATGATCAAGGACGTTACGTTGTGCCGCGATGATAAATCAAGTGATGTATTGGAGACAACCCATGGACGGTGAAGTTTTAGTAGCCACAGGTATGTCCCTTTCCCTTGTTTTTACAGTTGATACTTCGAGGACGAAGCATGTTTTTCAAAAGGGGGTAGTGTACTTGTATTTTGGGATTTTTGATTCGTCTGAGAATTTTTCTTGTTGAGTCTTTTTTCCCTCGGGCATGATATCAGTAGAATTGTCATGTTTAGGATGTTTTTGTTATGCATTTAATTAGAAGTAGGTTAGGATTACTTTACAGCCAATAAATTTACTAGTTTGATGTTTTTGCAAAAATGAACCCTATTTAATTTTTTTAGTTGTGTAGTTAATCAAAATTGCATGACTTTTGTGGTTTTTTGTATGGAATTTATATTATTAACAACTGTAGTTGTAGCTTAGCTGTGTATGAACTGGATAGGTAGATTCAATGCAAACTGGTACCATGAGTAAGTGAGGATTCATACTTAGTTCAGTACTACATTGAGGATCCAGAACTTGCCCGGTTGGTCTTTACATTGGTTTTAGGATAGTTGGTTAGGAAATGATCATAGACTATTTTTTATTTTAGCCACTTTTGGTTAAATTACCCTACCAAATAATGATGAATCCCTTGATTCCGATTTTTAGCCTAACATTAACCATTTTTATTTGATTAACCCTTCACCTTTCCCATTGTTTATTATGAATATGTTTTGGCCGTGGTCCCTCCTTGGACATTGAACCTCAACTCAGGAAAAATGTATAAGTTGAGGATGGCTATAGTAGGGGTTCGTAGACTTTGGGGAGGTGGAGAAGAAAGAAAAGAAAAAAGTTTAAGAAGGGCGAGATGTGCTATGAAAAGAAAAGAAAGAAAAAGAGTTGAGAAAAGAAAAAAATTAAAAGAAAAAAGAATAAAAGAGAAGATGAGAAAAACACACCACACCCACATGTTCCATTTAAATGGTGAAAAGGGAGGAAAAGTTGAAAAAGTGAAGCCATGAGTATGTAGTTCCAAGGACGGTTTAGACACTAAATTCCATATCTACCATACCCAACCTGAAACCTACATTATAAGCTGAACAAATCCCTATAGTGATCCTAGCCTAACTATCCAAAGTGACAAAGTAGAGAAAATAAGGGCAAGCCTATGGTATCCGATGTGCAGTATTGGGAACTTCTTTTTGACAGTGAGAATCTCATCTGTTTAGTCCCAAGTTTCATGATTCTATATATCTATGAGTGTTTGGGACTTCATTTGATGTGAAGGTACTTGGTTTGTGTTGTATTTTACCAACTCTTTGTGTCAATAGCATTGGTGATAGCTCGATTATCTACTAATAGTTGGATGCCATATCTTCATCCCTATATATCATTGGTTGTTTTTACATGTGTGCATAGACGACTTAGTTTCAATGGAAAAGGGGTTATTAGCTGATTGTGGTTCATAGTGCAATTTTGTTGTGTTGGTTGTAGGTATTCTAAGTTTACTTTCTAGTTAAGCGTCATTTTTAGTTTTTGTTTTCATTGCCTGAGGACATGTAAAAGTATTAAGTTGAGGGTGTTGATGTGATTTTAGTTTATAGCAATTTTGACACTTAAAACTAGGACATAAGCATGGACTTAGGTGTGTTTATATGGGTATGAGGCACTTTTACTTTATTTTCAGGGAAAATAGATGTTGGAGCTGAATTGGGCAAAAGATAGAGAAAACATACATAAAAGTGGCTAAGTATGGACCTCAGCCATCCTAGTATGAGCTGTACTGAGAGTCTTGGAAAACTCCAGGCTAAGACTGATGAGGCAAAGGTGACTTACTGCTCGTGGTACAAGCCGTACCATGGTAGTCGTAGGAAAATTCAAAAGATGTTGCACAGGCTATGTCTCTTGGGATGGGTAGCAACCATGAATCATAAGTTCTACAAAAGACCCATACTTATGAGCCATGGAGAAGTTCCAAAGAAATGAGGACTGGCAGCTCTCAAGGTACGATAGAGCTGAGGTACGAGTTGTACCAAGACACTCGTGATAAAGTTCAGAAGATTGCCAGAATTCTCAGTTTCAAGCCACGACTGATTGTACGACTTGTAGGTTCATGGTACGAGTCGTCCAGTTCACAACACTTAGCCAAATTCAACAGAGGCTAGCCAACGTACGAGTCAAGGTATGACCCATACAATCTTGTTACAGGTCGGTCATAGGTAAAGTCGGCAACAATTTTTAGTAGTTTTCCTGTTTACTTAAGAGAAGGTTCCAAATATTTTTATAAATACTTTTTAGGTTATTTCCAGTAGAGGGAACTGCAGATTGCGTTTTCTTACACAAAAGTACATTGACAGACAAGTTGTTGTTAACTATTAATTCATGTCTTGGAGATTTTTTTGTTTAGATTTCTTACTTGTTCTCAAATTATTCATCATCAATTCTAGCAATAATCAAGCAGGTTTTCTTTCAATCATCATTGTAATTATTAACTTATGTGTTTTTCTATGAATGCTTATTATTTTCTTAAAATCGTGAGAGGCTAAAACCTCAACAACTAGGTTTGTGGGAACCATGATGAAGTAAAGAACTAGGGTTGCACAAAGTGATTCTAAAAAAATGCTAAACACTTGTATTGTATTCTCTTCATCTTTAATGTTTCTTAATGGAGCACAACGTTAGGACTTGCCTGAATTCTTTACTTTCTTGAACCTAGAGAAGTAGAGATTAAGAAAAGAGAATTACAACAAAGCCTTGATAATTATAGTTCATTGTATAACTTGAGTTGCGAATGCATGATAGTTAATTTGGGACAAATTTGATAAATGTTGAGTTGAAATCGCTCATGAGACCTTACACAGTGATTTAGTATAGTCATCTAATATGGATGAATCAATCGTTTGGACGAACCCTAGTTATCAAGTTCTAAAAGTAAACATTGAGATAGATCACAAGTATAAAACCCGAAGCATTTATGAATTAATGGGGAACACTTACCCTAGTTAATCACATAATATTGATAAAAAAACAACTAATTCTCAATCTTATCTTATAATTTATTTTATAAAACCCCCCCTTTTTGGAAATAACATACTTAAAAGCTTAAATACTAGTGTTATTTTACATCCTGACCTTATTCCCTGTGTGATTGACCCCAACCTTTGTTGGGTTCTTTATGGACAATGTCCACTTCATGCTTTATCAGGAATATGAGTATGAGTGTTTTCAATATGCTGGACCTGCGAAGGGTAGGTCACATTATGCAATGCGTAGGTGTCGCGAAAGTTTTGTCCAGAAGTCCTAGGAAAAAGATGTTGAGAAGTGACTCACCTACGCCTCATCTGTGACACGCAGTCATGGAACTACGAATCGAAAGTGTAGCGTAGATCATAGGAAAAATACCTAGGAGTAGAATGGTCAAAGGCAAGGAACTGCGCCTCTTGTGCAACATGCATACATGAATTTGGGACATGCAGGTGTAATGCAGATCCAAGGCAGAAGACTAGCATTTTTTAGACACATCTGTGCCAGACATGCATTTCACTGATCTAGATCTGCAGCCGCATGTATAGGCTCGGATGCAGGTATGAGAATTTTAAGATTTTTACCGTTTGACCGACAAGACCCGTCTTGACTCCGCGACATTCCATGTTCTGCCATACTTCCCAAATCCCAATTTTCAGTATCTCAACACCAATTATTACCACCTATTAACTCCATATACTCTCAATTTACTCCACAAAACCCCTCATAT
>JACEIK010000787.1:159728-210785 GCA_018107945.1 Datura stramonium
ATCGCGGAAAAACACGGGTGTGCAACGGAGCGCATCACAGAGGGCATGGTCCGTACCACGCTGCATCTTTTGGCAGCTGGCCCGGCCTCCTCCTGCGCGGTCCCGACTCCGTGCTCGTCCGACCTTTCCCCGGGCCCTTTCTCGTACGTATTATATTCTAAAACGCTTGACAAACGTATGAATCGACCAACTAAATGTTAGGAACTTACGGGGTGTAACAATTCGTCATCATTCACTTCTTTTATGATATTTTCATCCATGGGCATTTAGTTTGCATAACTTCGAAAATATGATTTGTATTGAAAACAATTTAAAATCTGCCCAAGCTTCACAATTCGCCAATATAAATATAATCTAATCATACCCATGTATAGAGATTGAAGAATTATGCCATTGGGAAAAACCCCCATACTTGATCATTGGAGATATATCATGATTTGAGAGAAATTGGGCATGGGTGTGGAAGAAGACACCCACTCATAACCTTACATACCTAGGAGGGATGATTTTAACAGTTCTCTGATTTCCCAAGATGAGATCCAATGAAAACCTTCAAAACTTTCTCTAAATCCTCCCTTCAAGCTCTCAAGTTTGCATGCATGGTATGAACTAGCTTAGAATAGGTTTTCTCCTCTTTAAACCCTGTAAAACGAGCCTTAAACGATAAAGTATAGGACCTTAGGAATTAGGAATTACAAAAAGACCCATACTGAATTCACAGGTGAACGATGCCATGTGGTCCTAACGGATGACCTGATGGATCGTCACTGGCCCAAATGACTCCTTATGTCACTCGTCGGGTACACTATCAGTCAAAACTCCTGGGCTCATAACGGATCACTTAACGGTTCATCGGGGGTGACCACGACTCGTGGTCACCAATCGTTAAGTATAATACCCCTACCATATCACTTTGCTTATGTATCCTCTGACGACTCACATCACGACTCGTTGCTTGACATGACGAGTTGTGGACTGTTCTCGTTAAGTACACTAGTTGACCTCTTCTATTTTTCCTTCTCTCTAACCCCACGGCTGACCTAACGACTTTTGGTGTATGACCACGAGTCGTTCCCTCGCCAATGGGGACCCCTTATACATCTACCTTCCTGTTCTTCACTAGCCTTCCCCACGAGCCACCTGACGACTCTTGGGCTGGTCTCACGAGTCGTCCAACGACTTGTTCTGTGCCTGCAACTCAGATTTTCAACTTTTCCCCATTTTAACTCCTAGGTGTGATCTTTGAGTTCTCGGGGTATAACAGTATCTCCCCCTTGGGAACATTCATCCTCGAATATTACAAACACACAGAAAACTCAGAAACAAGAAAGCCTCATATGCAATTACTGATTATTTAAATCGAAAACTGATGAAATGACTACCTCCGAAAAGAACTACACAGCTGAACTAAATTCAGACATCACGTACATCTATATAAAATAAATTAAAGTTGTGCACATGAATTGAACATGGAAACTAAGCAAAGAATTTAGGAAAAATCTGATACCTCAAACAGAAACAGAGCCAGTAGGGAACAGGTGAGGGTATTTAGCCATCATAGCCGCTTCGGCTTCCCATGTAGCTCCTTCAACATGTTGATTTCGCCATAACACCTTTATCGAAGCTACTTCTTTGTTCTTCATCCTCCTAACCTAACGATCCAAGATTGCAACTGGAATTTCCTCATAATTGAGGCTATCTCCCACACCAAGGCTTTTCACCAGGATAACTAAATATGGATCACCCAAGAAATTTTTCAAGAGCGATACATGAAAGAGGGGATGAACTGAAGATAACTCCGATGGCAAGTCAGACTCATCTGCCACCTTACCCACTCATTTCATAACCCAATAAGGACCAACATAGCAGGGCATGAGTTTTCCTTTCCTTTTGAACCGCATAACTCCCTTCATGTGAGACACCTTTAGAAATACCCAATCGTCCACCTTGAACTCCAACTCTCTCCTTCTCATGTCCGCATATGTCTTTTGACGACTCTGAGCAATTTTCATCCTGTCTCTTATCATCTCAACTTTCACCATGGCCTTATGAACCGAATCATATCCTATCATAGTTGTCTCACCAACCTCAAATCATCCGATGGACTATCTATACCTCCTCCCATAAAGAGCCTCAAACGGTGCCATCTGGATGCTGGAGTGATAACTGTTATTGTAAGAAAACTCAATCAAGTGCAAGTTATTATCCCAACTACCGTTAAAGTCCATCACACAGGCTCTCAACATGTCCTCAAGAGTTTGAATCGTCCGCTCCGCCTGACCAACCATTTGCAGATGAAATGCAGTTCTGAGTTTAACCTGAGTCCCTATCCCCTTCTAAAAAGACCAAAAAAAACTGAAAGGTAAACTGTAATACTCAAAAAAGTTCCCAAGATTTAGAACTAGAGTTTGAAAATATGCGCAGCAGAAAATTTCTGTTGTGCCTCAGAACGACTCGTACAATAGGTCATTGGTCGCTTTGACGGGTTGTTATATGTTGTCGTGTATTTGATCTAAGGGTTCCAGGTGGTAGAAATAGATAGAGACAATGGGCTGTTAGAAGTTGTAACAGTCCGTTGTATCAATCGTTGGAAGGAAGGTGAAGGAGGGACT
Organism: Datura stramonium; assembly: GCA_018107945.1. Classification (NCBI taxonomy): domain Eukaryota; kingdom Viridiplantae; phylum Streptophyta; class Magnoliopsida; order Solanales; family Solanaceae; genus Datura; species Datura stramonium. The sequence continues at coordinate 162,341 of JACEIK010000787.1, forward strand.
AATGGTGGCAACGAAAGGAATAATGAGTTGTTGGTTCTAGCATCGACTCGTCGTGTCAATCGTTGTTGGGCCACCAATCAAGAACTAGTGCAACCAACAAAAGGTTTTGACGGGTCAATCAGGACTCTTATTAGCGAGAATGTTTCCCTAGTAAGTCGAGACTCTCATTAGCGAGAATGTTTCCCCAGTTAGTCGGGACTCTCATTAGAGAGAATGTTTCCCTAGTCTGTCAGGACTCTCATTAGCCGAGAATGTTTCCCTAGCTATTCGGGACTCTCATTAGCGGAGAATGTTTTCCCTAGTCTATCGGAACCCTTATTAGTTGAGTCCTTTATCAGTCAATCATTCCTTAACTCAGTTGGGACTCCCCATAGTAGAGGATGACTCCCTTAATAATGTTATTAGCATAAATCAATCCTGAATGGTCCATACTTCAAGTTTATGATAGACTTAAAGTAATGGAAATCAGTCTCACTTATCAGTAGTGATCCAGTTCAGGGTGTGATGCTAAATTCATATTTCGGTACTTATTAAATGTTTAAAACATGACCCTTATGAATGAGTTAGATGATGTTGCATAAAATGAGATCTAAGGGGAAAGTTTCATCTATATATATGTGTGTATGTAAATCATAAGAGGGTAGTGGCATTGTTGAATCAGTTATGTTGATGTATTTGATTAATTCCTTATCGTACATTTGTCATTTAATTATTTATGTTATCCCGCATGCTCAGTATATTCCAAGTACTAACTGAACGCCTTCTTGTGCTATATCATTTCATGATATAGATCCAGGTCATCTGGCTCAGCCTCATGGATAGATGGGCTCCGCCCTCTCTTAGATTCTAGTGGTGAGTCTTCATCTTTCGAGGACGTGATTTATGTTCCTTTTTTCTTATGTTATAGTTTTTGGAATTTAGGAGTTAGTTGGAAGCTTGTTCTAGCAACTCATCAGTTTAGTAGAAGGCTTTCAGACTTGCTTAGACAGATTCAGCTTGTATCTAAGTGTTATTGAAGTTCTCTTATGTTTTCTATTAAATTCTTGTTATTAGTTTCCGTTTATTCATGTTGTTTGTCGTTTCTAATGTTAAGGGTTTTATTATGATTATGCCATGGGTCGACTTGGAGCCTTTCGGAGTTCCTTGTCCCGTGTTACAGCTAGGGTGTGAACTCGGGTCGTGAAAAACTTTGTACCAAAGAAAAGGTTTAGAGTGTCGTAGGATGTCTGAAAGCCGCATTACATAGAGTCTTCTTCATGGGTGTGAAGCGCGCCACACTTATCACAAAGAGGCTATGAGACGTTTTTGGAATGTTCCCTTTTCTTTATGATTCTTATCGTGCATAGAGTATGAATCCCTAAATAGTTCCTCCCCTGACTCATATTTTACGCACTCGCCGATATTACCTCCCAAATGTGCGAATGGAGAAAGACGTGGTGACGGCTGCCAGCAGGTACCACCAATCCCCACAAGCCCAACAAATGATCATGTCACTCATGTCGAGTTTCGAGAAGCCATTCATATGATAGCGTAGTCCCTAACCACCCAGGCTAACCAGAAGGTGATGACTCATGTCCCTCAGAATGGAAATGAAGCGTCGGCAAGGATAAGAGATTTTCTCCGGATGAACTCACCAGATTCTTAGGGTCAAAGGTGGGTTATGACCCGTATGAATTCTTGGAAGAGATTCAGAAGATCACTCATATCATGGGAGTGATGGGAAATGAGTGCAGAGTTATCCTCCTACCTGCTTAAGGGTGTCCCTTATATCTAGTTTTGCCAGTGGAGGGACAGTCGGGGAATTGCAACGAGTCTCGTAGGATGGGATGAGTTTATGACAGCATTCTCAGATAGGTTTTTTCCTCAAGAGTTGAGGGAGGCAAAGGCAGCAGAGTTCATTATTTTGAAATAGAATGACATGACTGTCCAGGAGTACGCGTTGGAATTTACTTGATTATCCAAGTATGCGCCAGAAATGGCAGCCGACCAGCGGGCCCGGGTGAGTAGGTTCTTGAATGGAGTGTCAGACTCCTTTTGTTAAAGAGTGCGGGACTTCCATGTTACACCTGGACATAGACTTCCCGCGCTTGGTGATATTTTCTCAATAGATAGAAGTAGAACAAGTGAAGGAGAGAGAAAGGGAGACCAAGAGGTCTAGGATTGGAGGTCTAGATTCCTCCTAGTAGAGGTCGACTGGTGGATATCGATCACGTTACCAGCAGAAATCATCAGCCCCAACACCTTCGACAACCAATGTTCCGTGTAAGCCTAGAGTAAGGGAGAATACATACCCATTGTGTATGAGCGTGGAAAGAACCATTTGGGAGTATGCATTGCTGGCTTGGATGTTTGTTTTTGGTGCGGAAAGGTACGCCATAAGAACCAAGATTGCACAGCGTCTAAGCGAGGAGAGATTAGATTCTCAGCCACCTCTTCAATAGCTCCGATAGCCCGCCTATTTCAGCTGGGTGCATCCTCTAATCAGGAGGTAGACATCGTCAAAATCGTTCCTATGCTATAGCAGCTCATCAAGAAAAGTGCAAGGCGCCGGTAGTGTCCCTAGGTATTTTATGAATCTTGTGTGCCCTTTAGATGTTGCCAACCTCTATATTGACCAAGAAGCTCTGTTGTGAATGTGGGAAGAGATAGTCGATGTGTAATGTGAGTAGCTGTTAGTGTAAGGCTTGCGGTGAAGGTTAAAAGTAAAAGAGGAGTTAAGAATTAGTAGTTTAGCCGGTCATGAGGAAGGATTTGGGAACCCTAGATTGATGACTTTAAGCTAACAGGGAGATAGTGAGTATTTGAAGTAAGTCAGACCTTGAGAATGCTCATAAAGAGGTTTTAGCCTTAGCAGTTATAGTATGTAGATCTCTTCAAAGTTCAGATAATGTCCCTTGTGGTTCAGTTGAAGTTAAAATGGTGTCCATTACTATGTGTAGATTCCTGAGGTCTAGAGGTAACCCTTCAGACAATGATGCCAGTCTTGCTCTATGAGTCCTTTATGCTCATTTTCAAGTCAAGAATAAGTTATGTGTGTTAATTCATGTTTTTCGGAGTAGTTAGATCTAACTCAGTCAATAGAAGTTGCTTAATAGTTCAGTAGAACCATGCTATCTCATGTATATGCTCAGTTTCAGATGTCCGAAATGACTGGGGCTCATGAAATCCTTACCCTCAGTTAGGATAGATATCATGAATCCTAGATTAGTATCAGGAAGCGATTTTTGAACGAAGGTTTAGTCCACAGTAGTTCAGTGCCAAATAAGGGAGGGGGAGAATCCTTTTCAATGTCCTATCTAGTTCTATGTCTTTCGATGTCCTTTTTGCCATGGTATGCATGTTCAATGTGAGTATTCAGTTTCGGAGTATATGGTTGGTCTGAAGTCAGATACTCTGTTGGTGTTAGCTGGAATTGGTTGATTTTGGGATTTTAGTTCCGTCCCTATCTTTTTAGTATATTCAGCCAACATTCGAGGATGAATGTTCCCATGGGGAAGATATTGTAACACCCCAAAAAGTTTCAAAGATTTCGAACTGAAGTTCGAATATGAGACCAGTAAAAAATTTCAGCAGTGCTTCAAAATGACTCGTACAACGGGTCGTTGGTCTCTCTAACGGGTCGTTGTATGTGACCGTGGGTTGGATCTTATAGTTCCAGGTGGTAGCAACTGATGGAGAAAATAGGTCATTGGAAGTTGTAACAGTCCGTTGTATCGATCGTTGGAAGGATGGTGAAGGGGGGACCAGTGGTGGCAACAGAAGGAATAATGAGTCATTGGTTCTAGCAACAACTCATCGTGTCAATCGTTGTTGGGCCACCAGTCAAGAACCAGTGCAACCACGAAAGGTTTTGACGGGTTGTTTGAGGTAACAACGACCTGACATGTCGGTCATTTTTTGGAGAAGCTGAAAGTTCTAGGAGTTCTAGTGCATATAATGGATGGAGATGGTAGGTCGTTGTATGAGACAACGACTCATCCTGAGGATCATTGGTTCCAGTTCAGGAAATTTTCAGGTTTTTCCCAGGGATAGTTTGGTAAAATTTCATGCTTCCAACTTTGAAGTGATGTCGTTTTGAGTATTATTTGGAACGTTTTTAAGGGTTTTCTAAGCCCAATCTCTTACTCCCTCAAGATATTCTCTCAAACCATTTTCCTACACTCTTGCAAAATTGAAGGATTCTTCAAAAGATTTCTTCAAGGTGTGATTCCGAGTAGGAATTTTCTTCTACTAGGTATGCGGGTTTTTCAACAAGGATATTTTTCCATCCTTGTTCCCCAAAATGTTTTATTCAAAACCCTATATCAATCAATCTAGAAAAGAATTACCTAGGATTTGTGTGATGGGTAAATTCTTCTATATTTTTCTTGAATGCTAAAATCTACTGCGATTATGAATTAATTTGGGATGTAAATTAATAGGTTATGTTGAATTGTGGATTAAATGATGGAAGTGCATGAATGTGAAATGTTCTTCATAAATTGTCTTGGGTATTGAATGGGACTCTATTATTGCTCACTTAATTATAGTAGTAGTTCATGACCATGATTAAATTATGTGAATATTGTATGACTACCCCTAATGACCTGATTAAGCCCTTCATAGCTATGTTGAGATGAGTTGGAGTTCATGGGCTTGAACAATTGAAAGTAAATCATGTATTATCACTATGTTTGCGATGGAATTGATTTGGTATGAGGTTAATCGATGATAATGGCCTAATTATTTCATCTCTCTCGTGAATTGGAGTACATTATGAAATGGGTCTCATGAAATGAATGTGTGTGCTCCTCCCATGATCTATGATGTAAATGGTGAAGTATGAGTTGAAATTAGTTGTTTGTAAATCTAAATAAATGAAGCCATGTATCTTTGATAAAGTATGAACTTGGACCCATAAACCATGCATGACCTGTGCTACATGATGAATGAGATGAACTTGGAATTTCGTGATATTGTGAAAGTATAATGCATAATGTGAACCTATAGAATTCTCGTTACTGTAAGGTGCCTGAAGAAATTGTTGATTTGACTTTATGACGAGGTGAATTATGATGATAAAGTATGAGTATGATGTTGCAACTTTTGGGCTTGTTGTTATTAGAAAGTAGCCCTATCCTATTGAAAAGAATGTTGTGTGATGAAAATCAGTTAATGTCCTTGTCTTTGATTAGTTGTTGCAATTTATATTAGCGTTAGTCAGTTGGGGATTCTCATTAGCCAAGAATGCTTCCCCAATCAGTCGGGACTCTCATTAGCAAGAATGTTTCCCTAGTTAGTCGGGACTCTCATTTGTTGAGAATGTTTCCCTAGCCAGTCGGGACTCTCATTAGCGGAGAATATTATCCCTAGTCAGTCGGAACCCTTATTAGTTGATTCCTTGATCAGTCAATGATTCCTTAGCTCAGTTGGGACTCCCCACAGTAAAGGATGACTCCCTTAATAGTAATATTAGAATAAATCAATCCTGAATGGTCCAGACTTCAAGTTTATGATAGAGTTAAAGTAATGGAAATCAGTCTCAGTTATCAGTAGTGATCCAGTTCAGGGTGTGATGCTAAATTCAGATTTCGAAACTTACTAAATGTTCATAACGTGACCCTTATGAATGAGTTCGATGATGTTGCATAAAATGAGATCCAAGGGGAAAGTTTCATGTAAATATATGTGTTTGTCAATCATAAGAGGGTAGTGGCATTGTTGAATCAGTTATGTTGATGTATTTGATTATTTCCTTATCTTATATTTGTCATTTAATTATTTATGTTATCCCGCATGCTCAGTACATTCCAACTACTGACTGCACGCCACGCCTTCTAGTGCTATATCATTTTATGATATAGATCCAGGTCATCAGGATTAGCCTCGTGGTTAGATACACTCCGCCCTCTCTCAGCTTCTAGTGGTGAGTCCTCATCTTCCAAGGACGTGATTTATGTTCATATTTTCGTATGTTTCAGTTTTTAGATTTTAGGAGTTAGCTGGGGGCTTTTCCCAGCAACTCATCAGTTTAGTAGAAGGCTTTCAGACTTGCTTAGACAGATTCAGCTTGTATCTAAGTGTTATTGAAGTGCTCTTACGGTTTCTATTAGATTCTTGTTATTATATTCCATTTATTCATGTTGTTGGCCGTTTCTAATGTTAAGGGTTTTGCTATGATTATGCCATGAGTCAACTTGGAGCCTTTCGGGGTTCCTTGTCTCATTTTACAGCTAGGGTGTGAACTTGGGTTGTTACATAAACTAAGTACCTCGGTTTAAGATAATAGACAAGGGCACTCCATGTAATCACACCAACTCCTGGATATATAGTTTGGCATAATCATCCGCTGAATCTGTGGTTTAGACCAGTAGGAAGTGCGCAACCTTAGTCAACCTGTCTACCACCACCCAAATAGAATCATAGTGTCCGCGAGTACGAAGAAGGCCTGTAATGAAATCCATATTAATCTCTTCAAACTTCCATGTGGGAATGCTGATATCCTGAAGTACGCCTCCCGTCCTTTGATGCTGAACTTTCACTTGCTGACGGTTCGGGCACTTGGCTACGAATTCTGCAATATCTTTGTTCATGCCATTCCAACAATATATTTCCTACAGGTCATGATACATCTTGGTGGCACCCGGATGGATAAAATACATGGATCCATGTGCCTCATGCAATATCCAGTCCCTCAAATCATCTATGTCTGGAACACACAGACGACCCTAGTACCGCAGTACACCATCTCCCCCTTGTGAGACGACCTCCACCTTTTAACTTCGAACATCCTCCTTCATCTTTACTAAAATCGGATCCTCATCTTGTCTGGCTTTCACTTTCGTCACCAAGAGCGATTCTGATCTGTTTTGCACAATAACGCCATCATCGGTAGAGTCGGCCAATCTAACTCCCAACCTTTCAAGTCGATTGACATCTTTCACCAACTCCCTCTTTCCCATCTAATTGGGACACACTCTCCATAGAGAGCCTGCTAAGTGCATTCGCTACTACATTAGCCTTACCCGGGTGGTAAAGGACACTCATGTCGTAATCCTTTAGTAGCTCCAACCACCTCCTTTGCCAAAGATTGAGATCTTTCTATGTGAACACATATTGCAAGCTCTTGTGATCCGTGAACACATCCACGTGGACCTCATACAAGTAATGATGCCATATCTTCAAGGAAAATACCATCGTGGACAACTCAAGATCATGGGTCAGGTAATTCATTTCATGAATTTCAACTATCTTGAGGCATATGCTATCACTTTCCCATGTTGTATCAACACACACCCAAGTCCATCGGTACCCTCGGGTAGGGTCAACACTGGTGTTCAAGTAAGTCGAGTCTTCAACTCTAGGAAGCTTTTCTCACAAGCCTCCGACTATTGAAAATTCACCTTCTTCTGAGTCAACTTGGTCAAAGGTGCTACAATAGATGAAAATCCCTCAACATATCTCCGATAGTAACTCACTAAGCCTAAAAAGCTCCTGATATCTGATGGGTTCACCGGTCTGGACAAATTCTTTACCGCCTCGATTTTCTGAGAATCTACCTTTATTCCCTCACTCGATACCCACATGGCCCAAAAATGTAACCGAGTGCAACCAAAATTTGCACTTATTGAACTTTGCATACAACTGATGATCTTTGAGAGTCTGCAACACTATTCTCATGTTAGCGAAATGCTCCTCCATACTCCTCCTCATTCGACACCCTGAGTTGGTGATACTCGGATCTGAGATCAATTTTGGAGAAACACTTGGCACCTTGAAGTTGGCAAAACAAATCATCAATCTTGGGTAAAGGATACCTTTTCTTAACAATGACCTTGTTTAACTACCGATAGTCAATACACATGCGAAGGGTACGTCCTTCTTTCGAACAAATAATACCGGTGCACCCTAAGGAGACTTACTCGGCCTAATAAATCCCTTATCTAACTGGTCCTTCAACTGATCCTTCAACTCTTTTAGCTCGGCTAGAGCCATTCTGTAGGGTGGAATGGATATAGGCTGCGTGTCGGGAAGAATATCTATACCGAAATCAATCTCCCGCTGAGGAGGGACACTTGGAAAATCATCGGGAAAGACCTCTGGATACTCACGTACTACTGGTGTGGAATGGATGGCCGGGGTCTCGGACTCCACGTCCTTAACCCTAACTAGATGGTACATGCAACACTTAGAAATCATCTTCCTGGCCTTAAGGTAGGAAATGAATCGACCTACAGGCATGGTTGAACTACCCTTCCATTCTAAGACTGGCTAACCCAGAAATCTGAACTCTACTGCCCTGGTTCTCCAATTAACTAAAGCATAGCATGCAAATAGCCAATCCATGCTGAGAATAACATTGAAATCGGTCATGGATAACTCTATCAAGTCTATTGAGGTGACCTTATGAAGGACATAGACTACGTAACCTCTATACACCAGTCTAGCTATAACTACGTAACCTACTAGAGTAGAAACTGAGAAGGGCTCTGACAAGACATCGGGACTCACTCCGAAGCTACTGGCCACATATGGTGTCATAAAAGATAGGGTATCCCCAAGATATAGCAAAGAATAAACATCAATATGAAAGAATCTTAACATACTACTAACCACTTCTGAGGAGACCTCCTACTCCTGACGTGAAGTTAAAGCATAGAACCTATTCTGGAGCTGACCGCTAGCTATGCTAGTAGATGACCCCTGATGAGCTGAGCTGCTGAACTAGAAATTAGGCCTCGACCCCCACCCTGATCCTGTCTCGCAATTGGACAATCTCTGAGCATACGTCCGGGATGCGCACAACCGAAACAAGCTCATGAACCTGCCAAACACTAGTCTGTATGCCCTCTCCCACACTCGTGACAAGATGGGATACTAGAATATGCTAATTTTTTCTCTGACCCCTCTAGCCTGACGCTCTCCCTCTCTAATCATGTCTGGACTTGAATGGCACACTCACTGCTGAAGATGCTGGGGCTGACAATCTCTGGTGGGTCTGCTGTGGGTGTCCACCACTGGACCTTTGTTGAGAGAATCTGTGATCCTCTGTCCTTACCCTCTTGGTCTCCCTCTCCCTCAAATGTGCCACCTCCATCTACTGGGCATACAACACCATGCTAGTAAAGTCCATATCCTGGTAAAGCATAGAAATCCGACACTCCTTGTCCAAATACCCTTCTATATCCTGCACAAACCTGCTCACCCGTGTCCTCTGGTTAACCACTAAATCCGAGGCATACTTAAATAGGTGAATGAACTCAAGAGAATACTCTAGCACTGTCATCCTCCCCTACTTCATGTTTACAAACTCCACTGGTTTCAGCTACCTCATCTCCCGAGGGAAGAACTGATCTAGGAATGCAACCTGCAACTCCTCTCATGTGGTCGGACCTGCTCCTGCGACCTTGCTGTCCTTCCATTGGAGAAACCAGATATGCGCAAACCCCTTCAACTGGTAGGAGGATAGCTCTGCACACTCAACACTACTCACCCCATGACTTAGGTGATCTGGAGAATCTCATCAATGAAATCATGCGGGTCCTCATCTACCTTGGACACCAAAAACTCCGGCGGGTTCATCCTAAAAAACATATAACTCGAGCCACCGTTGCATTGAAAATTTTGAAATATGCGCAATGGCCTGCTAATTGACCTGAGTGGTCAGGGCCTGCGCAAGCATCTGAATAGCGGCCCAGAACTTAGCATGAGCGGCTAGCTCCGGTGCTTTCGGCTCCTGAACTAGTGGGGCTGGTTGCTACCCATAACCATTTCTATCCTCGTGGCCTTCACCACCTCCATTCCTCCTTCCATTAATTCTTCTATGAGCCATGGTTCTGCAATCTCGAATAGCATGAATTAGAAGGATAAAATTACTTTTCCTCGCACAACATAGATTAGGAAAGAAGGAAACATTTCCTAAACGTCTAGTAGCCTCTTTTTCATAAGTGTGATGCACTTCACACCCATGACAAAGACTCTACTTAATGTGACTGTTAGACTCCCTAGGACAAATCAAACCTATGGCTCTGATACTAAGTTTTTCATGACCCGAACGGAGGCACGGATCGTAGACACAGGAAAGGGACCGCGAGAGAACCCAAGTCAACCCATGGAATAAGAATACAACTAACTCATTTAACATACATAAAGAATTCATGAATATAATCTCAGCAGAAGTCTACTTCAATATTATGATAACGCTCAAACCACACTTCCAACTGAAGTATGAAGCGGACGTTGTAAATAAAGAACTCAACTTAGAGGTTGGGTTCGATCCCACAGGGAATATGAAAGATCTAGATTACAGCTGGTAGATGAACTTGTATGGAAATTACTTCACAGTGGGGGGATTCTAATAAAAATCAATAATAGAAATAAACAGCAGTCAAGATTATATTTGTGAATCAATAATTAAATGATAACTAGGGTTTGTGTTCCCCATTGGTTCATAACAGCTTTGGGTATAAACTTGTGATTTTTACCAATACTTACTTACAGTACTGATAACTGAGGTTCATTCAAATGATCGACCAATCCCTATTAAATGACTATCCTCAATTATTCGACCAAGTCTCATGAATTTTGCAAACTAACCGTTATCACTAAGTTCCAGATATAACAACCCTGCGACCACAACTCAAGTTAATACAATGATCAGCAAGATCAAGGCTCTATTATAATTCTCTTTTCCTAATCTCTACCTCTTCGACAAAAGCAAGTAAAGAATTCAGGGACTTCCTAACGTTGCGCGCTGCTAAGAATCATTAAAGATGAAGTGACTACAATATAAGTAATTAGTATTGGTTTTAGACACACTTTGTGCAACCCTAACTTGTTAATCCGCCATGGTTCCTACAATTCTAGCTATGGAGGTTTTAGCCTCTCATAGTTGCAAGGTTGTGAATTGTATTCATGATTGAAAACATACAATACTTACAAAGATTATTGAGAAAAACAATTCCTTCAATTAATCCACGAAATCCTGAATAAAAAGTAGCAAGAACAATATGAATTCAAGAAAAGGTTGATCACAAGGTTGAACCAACTCAGTTCCCTTTTTCAATGATGTCAAATTGCATACTGCAATGTTTTCCTACTAAAATTAAGTCTATTCATCGTCTTCTATGATAAATAAAACATAAAAAGTATTTATAGAGACACAAGAATCCTTTTCCTAAACTAACAAGACTGCTTTCCATATCTATAGTCGACCTCGTCATGGGTCCACCTATGACTCGTAAGGGCTTCTCATAGACCGTGGCATCGACTCGTGTCTTGGAGTGTTGGCTGAATTTTGGCTAAGTATTAGGCCAAGGTACGATTCGTACTAACATCCTATGACTCGTACATTTCACCCGTGGCTTGATCCTGATACTTTGAACTTTGTATGAACTTCACCACGACTGGTATGGTATGACTCGTACCTTCATGTCATGGATCATAGGGTACTCTCGTACTGAGAATCAGCCTCCTATGCAGTTCTTCTGGATTTCATCACGACTGGCTTACCACGACTTGTACCCTCATTGTACGATCTGTGACAAGTCTCATGGGATCAGTCTTCCAGTTTAAACTTTCAGCTTCTTATCAAGGCCCCTAGTACGACTTGTAGGTCCATCCTACAGATCGTACTGTGGACTACACTTTTTTCCCTTTTTTGCACACTTTTTGCTTCCTTTTACAATTTATTGTTCCAACACCCATTTATCCAGAAATCAAAGGAAAAGTGCCTCATATCCACATAAATACACCTAAGTCCATGCTTTTTATTAGTTTTGAGCATCAATAGTGCTATAAATCCACAACACATCAACACTGTCAACTTAAGACTTTTGCATGTCCTCAGGCAAAGAAAAAGAAAAACTAAACACGATGCTCAAGTAGAAAATAAACTTAAGATACTCCAGCCAAACTCAAACAAATTTATGCACTCTATATACAAACTCTATTGACCCTTCCTCTTGAAACATCATCAGCTAATGTATTGCAAGCAACATCAAAACATCATATTCAGGGATTAAGATATGTCATCTAGCTATCAACAAGAAATCAAGTCATCACCTATGTGTTTCGCATAGACAAATGGTAAAAGCAAACATAATCCATGTACCCTCACAAAAAAAATGAAGTCCCCACTCTAGTATGAAGTATCAAATTAAACATGGGACTAAGAAAATGAAGCACTCACTTTCTCAAAGAATTGCAAGTATTATGCATCAGATACCATAGGCTTGCCCTTATAATCTCTGCTTTGGTTTGTTAGATGGTCAAATTAAGATCAGTATAGGACTTGATATGGCTTGTAATGTAGTCTTAGGGCTGGACATGATAAAGATGAAAGATTTTATGAGTGACTATCCCTTCCTTGACACTACATCCATTGGCTACACCATTCTCCTATTTCACTCTTCATTCTTTTTGTCTTCTTTTCTTCCCTTTTTTCCATTTTAAGAATATTTGCATGGATGAGGTCATTTCACATTTTTCAACAATTTCAAGCTCATTTGAATTTTTCTATTTCAATATTCTCAAACTGTCAGCTCTTTACTTTTTCACCTCACCACACCTTATATTTCACCTTTTTTTCTTTTCTTTTCTTTTTCTTTCTTTTATTTTCTTTTCTCCCGCTCCCACCATTTATGCACCCCATACTCTAGCCACCCTCAACTTAAGCATTTTTCTTATGTTGTCGTTCACAATATCCAAGGAAGGGCCAGGGCCAAACAGATTCATTATAAATCAATTGGTACGACTAATAGGTAAATAAAAGAAATATGGTCTATTAAGGCTCAAACTGGGATCAAGGGATTCATGACACTTTTTTAGGGTAATATAGGCTAAAAGTGATCTAAAAAAAATGTCCTATGATCATCTCCTAACCAACTATCCTTAACCTATGTAGAGCCAACCAGGCAAGTTCTAGATCTTCAACAACATACCACAACAAATACTAAGACCTCACTCACACATGGTACATGAACTATTTTAACTTTACCTGTCTGGTTCATACATAGTTTAACAAGACTAGCACTATTAATAACTAAATGACATAAAACGATCCAAAGAAATCATGCATTATTGTCAGAAATACATTGAATTTTTTTAAGCAGTGTTAATTTTTTCAAAAACAACAAAACTAGTGCATATTCATTGGCTTAGTATTCCTAAGTTACTTTCTAATCAAACAAAAATCACAATTAAAAACAAAAATCCTAACACATATCGGTTCTACTAGATAGCATGCCTGAGAAAAAATAAACACGGCAAAGAAAACCCTCAGATGAACAAAAATTTCTAAAAATTACAATTACACCCCCCTTTTTTTTTAAATTGAGCTTCATCCATGAATCACAAAATATAAGCATGTAGGGAGAAGGATATACTTGTGGCTACTCAGACTTCACCTCTGTCATCTTGCGAAGGTGGTACCTCCGCGGTAGTAGTGGCGCTAGCGGTGGCCGGCGCACTCAATAGTGTAACAATGGGGGTAGTTGTCCCCCCCACAGTGGATGTAGATGTTTGAACGGACTCTATAGTAACTGAGGCTGAATGTGGCTCACCCCAAGGGTTATGGCCACTAGAAAGCTCAAGCTGAGCTATTGTGGAGTTTCCCACTCCTCTAACTCTCTCATGCCGCTCGTCATATGCTCCTCATGAGCCCACATACTCTCCTCTCTAGCCCGCTTGCGCTCTTTCTTCTCCATCTTTCTCTTTTTTCTTAAACTTTCTTCACCAGCATCTTCAGCAGCTCTCTTTTTGCCTTTATCACCAGCTGCAATCGGCCCCCAGTATGCTGCCAAATCAATATCCTCCTCAAGCTCTGCATCTAGGTCCATAAGAGTGGGGGTTTCTATAATAGTTGGTTGTCGTAAAGACAACTCAACCACTTGACTCCAAAGAGCCCCCAACTCAGCACGAAGACTACCGGTGTCTGACTACTCTGCCATCCTTATGTTAAATCTGCTCTCAAAATTATCCAGGTGGGCATGAAGATCCTGAGTTGCTGCATCTATCTCAGATTTGACCCATGGATTTACATTCTCCATCATTTCCTGAATTTTGCGCTCGGCTATGGTCAATCTCTTTGCAAGCTTCTAGAGGAAATCCTGCGATACCAAGATGTACCCTGCTGGAGTCTAAGTCTGTACACTAGGAAGCGTTGTAGCTGAGGTGTTGGGAGCTGACTCTGAATGACTGGCATCTATAGCCGGTGTCTCGCTCTGCTCCTGAGTACTGGGGACATTCACCTGTACGTCCCCTAATGGCTGAGTTACTAGGATAGTTGTAGCCATCCTTGATCTGCTTACTGGGTTTATCTCATCCTGGATAAGGCCTATGTCTGCAATTCTTTGACCTCCAATAAATCTCTCATCACCCAGTTGAACTCTCGCCTCCTTGCACAAACTATATACAAGGCTTAGGAATGGGATAGTAGTGCTTACATCCACTTCCCGATATCGTATATCTGTAGTTATGATCCTCGGGATGTTAAGAGGGTAGTAAGACATGAGGCATGCCACCAACGCTGCTCTGTCAGAACTTAGTATGTTGTCATTGACTGTGGGTGATAATCGATGTCTCACCAATGTCCAGCAGGCCTTTGCTATGAAGTTCAGTGAATTCTTTGTCACCTGCTTGCCACCTGTAACCCACTCGGCCTCGTCTTTGTTCTCAGAGATCACCTCTACTAGCCATTGCAGCTGCCTCTGTCGCTCACCCCTGCTCAAACTCTTGATCTGCTTCACTGCCTCCACCCTGTAATCATACTCTGGTGTTATCCTTGTTGGTCTTAACTGAGGTCTATACAACATTCGTGCAATAGTCCGATCGGATATATCTACTACTCGCCCTTGGACTAGAACACTCTCCAAACATGGTTGATCCTTTATCTTTTGCCCCTCTTTTGCTTTCTCCTCCATTGTGGCCAGGTAGTTGACGTAGAACTCCCTAACGATCACTTCTATGTATTGTGTAGGGGTCTTGGCCATCCTTTCTAACCCATAGAAGCTAGAAATATGCTTCATCTCCTCAACTTCGTTCAAAGAAATAGTGAGGATCCGCGGTTCTTCTTGGATGCTTCTTTTTGCTTTGTTCTTGGCAGTGAGAGCTATGCCTTGTTTATATATCTCTTTAGCATCCGGCACTCTTCACCGCATTGTTCTTTTTTTTCTGGCAGGGGTCTCCTCCTCCTCTACTTCATCACTGCTTTCCTCATCATTCTGAGTCCCTTCTGACCTTTCCTCAGTGTTGGAGTCAGTTTCCAGCCTTTGGTGTTCCTCTCTAGCTCGCTCTTCAGACTAGGGATCTTGAGCGGATGTGGCAGTTTTTGCTTCATCTTGGGCCTTTTCTCTTTCCATAGTGGTTCTGGTTCCATCCGTGTCTGAGGTGTCTACTTGATAATCCTCAAGTAAACCACTAGGTGAATCTCCAGCTTTATCAGACTCTGAGTCAGTTGTTTCATCAATCAATGTCCTGCGGGCTTATGTTTTTTATGCCCTACATTTGTATGTCATTGTACCTGGTGAGAAAGAGGTTAGCATTCCGTTTTTGAAAAAGAAAAATTCAGATAGAAGAAGTTCAGTATCTCATCACAGGTCCTCACTACGAGTCGTACCTCGAAGGTACGACTCGTGAGAAGCCTTGATGATGCCCCATGACTCGTAGGTACGACTAATACCATGAAGGTATGATCCATACCTAGAGTCATCTGATGAAGTCCCATTGTTATTAAATTTCTGTTTTTCACCGCGACCCGTTGTACGATCTGTAGGTTGATTCCACGAGTCATAGGGTGGGCTTCGCCGATCGATTTTTCAAGATAAGTGGTACGAGAACTTTGTACGATTCGTGGTGTGAACCTACGACCCATACTGTGCTGCGTACCCTTTTTCAGACAAGTTTTATGATTCTTTTACTCAGTGTGTAAGTGTTTGTTTTGCACATTTTTGGGTACTCAGATTTCCCCCAGGTCTATCATATGGTAAACTCCCTTTTTACACTACTCAATCCTCCCCTACCCGTAAATCCCTTTAGGTGTTCAAGGGACAAAATTCAGTACATTGCAAGTGGGTTTCCAGTCGAGTTGATGTTTTCGAACATACCCATTGATTTTCAAGTATACCCTGTGATTCTTATGGGTTTTCGATTCCCTTAAGTTCACTGTCAAACATTTAGAGCTAGCAATGTAAATCACTTACTTGATTGTCGATTCATAGACTGGAAATCAACTTCTAGGGATTTGCACACTTAGTTGAAGCAATAATTTTGTTCTTACTTTCTTGATGATGGGGGCTACGAGTGTTGAGAAGAGGATTCGGAAGTTGTGGGTTGTGGGTTGTGAGGTGTTCGCATGGGAGAATGGTGAATTTTGAAGTTTAAGTAGGTAAGGGCAGATTTAAAAATATGGGCCAAATCGTGTAATTTTGACTCATCACGACTCATACCACGAATTGTAGGAGCAACCTACAGCTCGTCCCTTGACCCGTTATGATTGTAATGAATGAGAACTTACTTGGTGACCTACAAGTGCATCCTACTACTTGTACCATTGAGGTACTAATCGTAGGATGAGTTGTAGGTCGGACTTTGCTTCGAATTTTCTTTGCTTTTCACCAGCACTACTGCCATGACTCGTAGGACCTCACCACGAGTCGTACTGAGATCCTTAGCAGCAGATTTTTCAGCAAACTATTTTTGTTTCCCTGCACACTGAGCACATGTTAGTTCACTAACTTGGGTTGCCTCCCAAGAAGCACTTGATTTAACGTCGCGGCACGACGCAGGTGGTTTGGTTACTCAGATATCACCAAACCACCACTTGGATTGCCTCCCAAGAAGCGCCTAATTTAACATCGCAGCACGACGCAAGTCTCTTGACTACTGAGAATTCTTCAAGTGACTCATACTCCTCCTCAAGTGTTGAGATCGCACTAAATTCCTTTGGATTCTTCATGGTCTGACAGATGTTGAAAGTGACCTCTTCTTTGTTTAGCCTGAACATTAATAGGCCATCTTTCACATCTACTAGAATTCTCCCAGTAGCAAGGAATGGTCTCCCCAGAATGATGGGGACCTCATAATCAACCTCGCAATCCAAGATCGCGAAGTCGGCTGGGAATATGAACTTATCAACCTTGACGAGCACATCAACTAGGATGCCCACTGGTCTCTTTACTGTTCTGTCGGCCATCAGTAGTTGCATGTTGGTTGGTGTAGGGGATCCAAATCCTAGCTTCTTGAAGACCGCCAAGGGAATTAGATTAATGCTAGCTCCCAAATCATAGAGTTCCCTTGCGAACTCGACATTTCCAATGGTGCAAGGTATCGTGAAGGCACCTGGGTCTTCCTTTTTCTTGGCTAAGACCCTTGTAGCTATGGCACTGTAGTGATTGACATTGTCGATCGGCTCATAGTTTACAGATCTTTTCTTCGTCACCAGGTCCTTCATGAATTTTGCATATCTTGGCATCTACTCTAGTGCTTCGACCAACGGTACATTCACAGAAAGTTGTTTGAGCATTGAAAGAAATTTTTGGAACTTACCATTGTCCGCCTTTTTCTTCATCCTTTGTGGGAATGCTGGTGGTGGTCTTGGGATAGCCCTTTGCACTAGAGTTGCCCCTTGATCAATGTCGCATTCATTCTCACCCCTAGGGGCCTCTTGCAACTCATCATGTTGTGTCTCATCACCAATCTCTTCTTCCTCAATCACGCTCTCTTTCCTCCTTTAACCTTCAACAGGGAACGGGGGGGAGGGGGGAAACTGTGGTTTTACCACTCCTAGTCATCACTGCCATGCAATGAGCATCATTCTTTGGATTCTTGACAGTGTTGCTAGGAAGTGTACCCTTTTGCCTAGGGTTCATTGATGCCAACAGTTGCCCAAGTTGGTGTTCTATCTGCTTGATGGCGTGGCATGAGATTCCACTTTCTAACCCATGCTGGATAAGTCACTTCGAATTTCTTTTAACTGATCATCCGTGGACCTCACCTTTTTTAGCATTTCGGCGATCATACTCTCCAGCTTTGATTGTCCGACCTCCCCTTCTCATGCGTTGGGAGGCACATAGACTCTAGCCCAATCATTGCGATATCCGTCATTTCTTCTCCATTCTCCCTCTCGCTCACGACCATCGCTCCTATCTCTGAACCTGTTTCTATTTTAGTTGTCTATGTATTGGTTCTGACCTTGATTTCCATAACCTTGGTGCCAATTGTCTTGTCTAGACGCTTGGGCGTTGGCTTAGAAACCTGCCACTTGGCTATCTAGGAAGTTTTCCTCCTCCTCATAAATAGAGTGATCTGCTCCTTGCTCTCTTCCTTGAGTTCCCACTGCATTTACCTTTTTGGAACCTGCTCCCATGATATGCTTTGTCAGCAAATCCAATGATGTCCGCATGTGAGCCAACTCATGATCGCGTTCTTCCTCCTTCCTTCGTTGGTCTGCATTCAAACCAACAACATATGTACCTCCCACTGCATCAGTCTCCCTCGTATGCTAGGCCCTGTTTGTCTTAGTCACCCTATCAAGGATAGTGGCTACTTCCTCCCAGGTGTGACTCATCAATGCCCCTCCAGCCACTGTGTCTGTTACAACCTTGGTGCTATTATTAAGAGACTTGTAAAAAGTTTCCAACAAACTGTCATCTGGGATTTTATGAACCTCAACCAGGTTTCATGAAGTGCCTCAGTCTTAATTTTCCAAAAATTGTAAATCTCATGTTTTACCTGTAACATCCTTGATGGGGGAAAGAATCTCTCCAAGAAGGCTTGTTTAAGCTCCCTCCAAATGGTTATGAAGTCATTGGGCAACTCTGATAACAACAAAGTAGCTTCCCCTAATAGAGAGAAAGGGAAGAGTCAGATTCGTATGGCATCCTGGCTTACTCCAGGCAACTTATATGCCTTGCGTATTCCTACAAAGTTCATCAAGTGCAGGTTAGCGTCATTCGCTGCGTGGCCACTGAACACCTCCTTCATGTTTAGCAATCGAATCATGGTGCTCATAATGTCAAATTTTGCCCCAGCGGGCAGTGGTGATGGTACAATTGCTCCAGTTGACCCAACTTCATCAATGTCTTGGTCCTCATCATCAAAGAACTGATGGGCAAATCTCTGAGCTCGGTTTCCTCTCCCATGTTGACCATTGTTTACCGCCTCATATCTGTCATCACCAGCCTGCTGAAGTGCAGCTAACCGAGCTAGCTCGGCTTGCCTAGCTTCTTCAGCTAAGCGGGCTTCTCTTTGCTTGGGGTTTTCAATCCTATGCAGTCCTCGTTTGATTTCGGGATATAGTGGAACAAGGGGATCTCCTCTACTCCGAGTGCTTGGCATTCACCGGAGGACAGCCTGTGGGTAATCAAAAATACAAAAATAACCATAATTAAGGAAATAATTACCAAAAAGTCAACTACAAGCAAATAACCTAGTCTTAGCCGTATTCCCTAGCAATGGCGCCACTTTTTGATAGAACTCAAACCACACTTCCAACTGAAGTATGAAGCGGACATTGTCAATAAAGAACCCAATTTAGAGGTTGGGGTCGATCCCACAGGGAATATGGAAGATCTAGGTTACAACCGGTAGATGAACTTGTATGGTAATTACTTCAAAATGGAGGGATTCTAATAAAAATCAATAATAGAAATAAACAACAGTCAAGATTATATTTGTGAATCAATAATTAAAGGATAACTAGGGTTTGTGTTCCGCATGGGTTCATAACAACTTTGGATATACACTTGTATTCTTTACCAATACTTACTTACAGAACTGATAACTTAGGTTCATTCAAACGATCGACCAATCCCTATTGAATGACTATCCTCAATTACTCGACTAAGTCTCATGAGTTTTGAAAACTAACTGTTATCACTCAGTTCTAGATATAACTATCCTGCGACTACATCTCAAGTTAATACAATGATCATAAAGATCAAGGCTCTGTTGTAATTCTCTTTTCCTAATCTCTACCTCTTCGACCAAAGCAAGTAAAGAATTCAGGCACTTTCGTGCACTTCCTAACGTTGCGCACCGGTAAGAATCATTAGTGATGAAGAGACTAAGCAATATAAGTACCTTAGTATAGTTTTAGACTCACTTGTGCAACCCTAACTGTTAATCCGCCATGGTTCCCACAACCTAGCTATGGAGGTTTTATCCTCTCATAGTTGCGGGGGCAGTCAGAATTGTATTCATGATTAAATACATAAAACAATACTTACAGAGATGATTGAGAAAAACAATTCCTTCAATTAATCCACAAAATCTTGAATAACAAGTAGCAAGAACAATATGAATTCAGGAAAAGGTTGATCACAAGGTTGAACCACCTCACTCCTCTTTCAATGATGTACAATTGCTTACTACAATGTTTTCCTACTAAAACTAAGTCTATTCGTCGTCATCTATGAAAAATAAAACATAAAAATTATTTATAGGGACACAAGAATCCTTTTCCTAAACTAACAAGACTGTTTTCCATATCTGGGGTAGCCGAATTGCCACGGGTCCACCTACCACTCGTAGGGGCCCACTGACCGTGCATCAACTCGCGCTCGGGTGTGCTGGCTGAACTTTGGCTAAGTATAGGGTCAAGGTACGATTCGTACCAATATCCTACGACTCGTACATTTCACCCATGGCTTGATCATGATACTTTTAACTTTGTTTGAACTTCACCACGACTAGTATGGTATGACTCGTACCTTCATCTCACAGATCGTAGGGTACTCTCGTATAAGAATCAACTCAGGCAATTCTTCAGATTTCATCACGACTCGCTTACCACGACTCGTACCTCATGGTACAATCCATGACAAGTCTCATGGGATTAATCTACAGCTTTAACTTCAGCTATTGTTGCTGCCCTCAGTACGATCTGTAGGTCCATCCTACGAATTGTACCGCGGATCCGCACCCTTTTGCCCTTTTTTGCACACTTTTAGCTTTCTTTTGCAATTCTATTTTTCCAACACTCATTTATCCTGAAATCAAAGGAAAAGTGCCTCATGTACACATAAATACATCAGAATAACATTTGAAGTTGCACATACATAAGTCTCGAAAGCCTCTAATTTGGACGAAGTTGATAAGACAAGACCCTCAACTAAATCAACAATAATGAACTGAAATTCATATATGAAAATGATATTATAGTCCTCGAAGGATGAGGAATCACCAATCCGAGCAGATACTAACTTTGGAAAAGCTGTCAAAAACGGGTTGAAGCGGCGAGTTAGGTCTTGTATCATGAAATGATACAACATAGAAAGTATACGGTCAATACGTGAAATCTACCTAGTATGTAAGATAAGTTAAACCGCTCAAGTAAAGTAAATCATTTAAAACATTTCATAACATATCATAATCTTTCAAGCACAAGTAGATGGGTTACACGCATTCATTCTGAAATTGCAATCTTATCCGCCAAATAATTTATTCATATTACATAGCTTTATAACATCATGGATGACTCAAATGACTCAAAGCTAAAACTTAACATTTATATTGAAAAGTCAACAATGAGTCAAACCTCTTAGAACATGCATGCATAAAGTAATAATCATGAGAAATGAATTTGCAAATCTGAATCTTATAGACAATGGGAGACTCACCAATACTTAACCAACATACCACGATAGTATTTTTTACGTGGTCCCGCCTATCACACTGTTGGGTAGAGCCGTCCAAAACCTTCTGCATAGGATGCTACCATGATATCAATATCGCTTATGGGCCATTTGGCAGACGTTCACAAGTGGAAGTCCTAATAATATATATATGTATCAACCTATTTTGGCGCTCGTAGTTCCGGGGCATAGGGTGATCGACCCTTAACCCGATCGGTGCTAGACTCTTCTCCCAAAAACATGCAATGTTCTACATTGTATATAATAAAGCTCAACATCGTCTATTGACGAAACTCAACATCGTCTATTGACAATTCTCAAGATGAAATCATGCATAACTCAACATCCTATGAAACGAAGCTCAACAATATCTATTGACAAACCTCAACAATGAAATACATCTCAATTACGAATTCATGTATATACGGCATTATTTAGAACATACCACCAGCTCAAGCATAAGTGAGAGCATTTACCCAAATCATGTGGTAAGATATAGGTAGGAATATTTAACTCAGCATACCACAAGCGAGAAATTATGAAATCTGGGAGACTTTCACCCAAACAATGTGTAGTCATCTTATTTTGGGAAAATTATCATTTAAATCAACATGTGGGCATTTCCCAAAACTTTTTCATGCTTGGATCTACTCAATTAATATTGAAAACAACTTCATAATCATGGGTATCTTTGGAAACATACTTTTCATCGTCAAATATCATCATCATCATGCATCCATCATCATTCACTTCTTTTATGATCTTTTAATCCATGGGCATTTAAATATCATAACTTAGAAAATATTATTTGTATTGAAAACAATTTAAAATCTTCCCAAGCTTCACAATTCACCAATATAAATATAATCTAATCATACCCATGTGTAGAGATTCAAGAATTATGCAATTGGACAAAAACCACTATACCCGATTATAGGAGATCTTACATACTGGAGGGATGATTTTAAACATTTCTCTAATTGCCCAAGATGAGATTCCAATGGAAACCTCAAAACTTGCTCTAAATCCTCCCTTCAAGCTCTCAAGCTTGAATGCATGGAATGAACTAGTTTAGAATAAGTTTTCTCCTCTTAAAACCCCTGTAAAACGTTCATTAAACAACTTACTATAGGCCCTTAGACTTAGGAATTACAAAAAGACCTTACTAAATTAGCAGGAAAACATTGCCAAGTGGTCCTACTGCATTTCCACTTGACGATCGTCACCGTCTAAATGACTCGTTATCGCTCATCGGGTACACCGTCGCCAAAACTCCTAGGCTCGTAATGGATCATCAACGGTTGATCAGGGTGACCACAACTCGTGGTCACCAATCATCAAGTTTATTGCACCTACCATATCACTTTCCTTGTGTATCCTCTAACGACGCACATCAAGACTAGTAGCCCGACACGACGAGTCAGGCTCCTCTCGCAAGTACACCGGTTAACCCTATTTTTCCTCTTCTCTTTTCACCCCACTGATGACCTAACGACTTGTGGTATCGACCATGGGTCGTTCCTCGCTCGTGGGGACCCCTTATTCTTTCTCGACCTTTTTGCTCTTCACCAGCTTCCCCATGCGCCACTTGACGACTCGTGGGCTGGTCTCATGAGTCGTCCAATGACTCATTCTCCAGGTTCCGCAACTCGATTTTCATCTTTTTCCCATTTTAATTTACTAACCGATCTTTTAAGTTCTCGGGGTATAACAAAATTGATGCATGACGTTTACTTGTGTGAGTTAATTTACTATAATTGGATAATCCAACCCTAGTCCTCGTGGTATTTGACCTCGACACTCATTGGAAAATTTATTTTTGTCAATGACCATAGCCACATCCTTTATTGGAGATGTGCTTTTGGACATTTATCAACTATCACAAAGGGGTCCTTGAGCTTCGCCACAATTTTTTGGTGGGTGGTGGTACGACTCTGCCTGATTCCCACATAGGCTGATAATTAGTTGACATTAGATTGGGTAATGCTTGCTGCTAGCCTCTGTCGAGGTATAAGGTGAATTTCACCCGAATAATAGTAAGGAGGTTTTGGAGAACGTTATGAGCTATGGGACTTCTATCCTATTTCCTTGCTTGATATCTCGATTGTGATGTGAGGAAGGGGTGCATTCTTAGTAGAAGTTGATTTGAATGTAGAGGCCACCTGCATTCAGGACATTCTAATGTCCCTGATGAGTCAAACCCGATTTCTAAGGGTATGTAACAAATTTCGTACACATCAGGAGGTTCTCTGTTCCTAATCTACTAGAGGAGAGTCCACCAGTAGATATGCTCTGCACTATTAGGGAGAGAGAACTAGCACAACACCTGAGTCGTTGGCCATAAAGGCCGACACTCCTACAAGCCTTCTTCGTAGCCCTTATCACAACAACCCACCGCCTAATCGACCTCGAACTCTAATTCCAACTTTCTATTTACTTGGAAACACTTAGAAATCACTATCTAAGAGGTCGAGTAGAATAAAAAGCTGATAGATCTTCAGCCGCAGCTACCTACGCCATTTGTTACTAAATCCATAACTACATATTACCCCTTGCATGTCCATACATGTAATACATTGCCTGGATTGACTACATTGAGAAGCTATTAAATGATCTAATGAGGGAAAAAATGCCACATTTGAGTAATGTGTTAGCAGAGTTGGCACAGGCCCAAGAAAATATTGCCTCTTTATAGGCTAGAACTATATCACTATTGGAGACCTGCAGCTCCAATGATAGAGGAGCCGAAGGAGAGAGGCTCCTTGACCTATTCGAGGAGTCACCCCCACAAAATATGGGAAAGAGGATCTATGACTATGTTGATGATGGTGATGAGGAAGGCAAAAATTGAAAGAGTGTGAAAAAAAGAAAAGTAGGTCAGAGCTGACAAATAGGGAACTTAATGTGCCAAGCATACTAGAGACCATCACCCGAAGGCGAGTCTCGACACCGACATAGGTAATGTGCACCAAATGCTTCTACCATTGATAGTACCTCATAGAGTGTACTGCCACAGAGGTTGTACCTGAGCTCTGACTTTAACACTGGACATCGGCACTTGGAGTGCCATAGATAAGTTCTCATTTCCATTGATTTGATACTTTAAGTTCTTCAGGGACAAAACACATTTTTTAGTCAAGGTGGGAGTTGTGTCCATGTCCGCCCTGAGTTTTTCATGCTCATTCTTTTTCCAAGTACGTTTACTTTCTGTTGAACCAACATGTTTATCTTAGTGTTTTTTGTAGTTAGGTAGAAGAGAAATAGGAAGACTTGGCAGTCAACATGTAAATAGTGGCACTTTTGAACATGAAGTGTTATTTTGTAAAAAATGATACCTTTCTAAGTTTCGAGCATGTGTTTCATTGTTTCAATATGCTGACTTGTATGGATTATTGTGTGACATTTTATGTAATGATAACATGATTATGACTTAAGCTAGTGTGCTAACCTAATGATTGGTAATTGACTATGAAAATCGGGTGCCATGTGTGTGAGAGTTGTATTGCTTTATCTTGCATTGTACATGCTATGTAGAACTTTTCTGGTTAGTTTTGCTAATGTCGTAGGATTGGTTAGTTAAGAAAGGATCATAAGTAATAATTCAGTCAAATCCACTCCACTAACGGTAGTGTAAATGGTTGAAGCAAATATATAACCCAATTTGGAGTTGGGGTCGATTCCACGGAGACTATGTTAACCCCAAACTATCAAGTACCTTTCCATAGATATTTGCAGGTTTAGAGATCACTGATTAGGATTAGGCAAAAATTTAAATACAAATAATGAATGCTAATTTCATAGAGTTAAATCAATTGATGGAAATACTAGAAAAGTGACCCCCACTATGGGTTGATCCCCTAAATCACCCAATATAGGCATATTGAGAATGGGCTATGTATGAACATGCAAGCAAAGACTTAGGCAACCCATGGGTATCTTTCAATAGCACTATATGTGTCAATCTAGTTCAATTTTGTCAAATTAAAGAGAATTCCCTTCTGCCCAATTGCTTGTTGTCAATTTGAATTTAACTAATGTATAGGAGAATTCATTAAACAAGGGTTATGCCTTGAGTTATTATTGGTTGATGCTAATCAAACCTAAATTTCTCTTCAGGCTGCGACAAAGGTAATTGGGCAGGATTGAGTGACTTTCATTATCAATCACACACTACAAATCTAAGATCAATCAAATATCTTTAAGCCCACTATCAATTTTACCAAATTGGGATCATTAGGTTCATAGCCCGATAAGCTTACAACCCTAGATCTCGGTTTAGCTACCCAAAGCAAGAAGAAGAACAGAAAGTAAGTAATTAGACATTCTTGGCCAAAAGAAATGGCAAATTGTAGAACAGATTCTAATTTGATGAACTTAAATTTTTTTGCAAATTACAGTCCCTGAATATAATTTACTTACCGTAGATAAAAAATAAAGTATTCCATCTATCTCTACTCTCTACCGAAAACTAATCCAAAAGCTCCTAACAAAAGAAAATCTATTTATACTATGTCTCGAAAAGCCCAAAATAATTTAAACTATGAGGTTCTAGCCCCGCAGGGATGGAACATCATTTGGAAAATGGAGCATACTTTTCTCCGTCAATTAAAATCTTTCTCATCATTTGCTAATCGCCTTCCGACTTTTGATTGGCAAACCGTCTTTGAAAGACAGTCCGTATGTGGCTTCATCCATTATAGTTAGCCTCTGTCTCCTCATAGGTCCATCTGTCAATTGACAGATCGTCTTTTGAAAATACGATCCATCCTTCACTTTGGTGATTAAGACCTCTTCCAAACATTTTTTGGAAATAATAAAGCTTCGATGGACGGATGAACATGTGAACCGTCCTACAGACAGACAGTTCGTCCTTTGCTTCGTATTTTGGACATAATTTATCTATAACTCCTCTCTTCTTCATTTTGCTTGGATTCTTGAAACATGGCATAAGGAGGTTAGTTTTCACTTAGTCTTGCTCCTAAAAATGAAAAAGCTATGAAATGAAGCAAAAATGTGTTGCAATTCTCAGTCAACACCCCCAACATAAAGCATTTGCCTGTCCTCAAAGAAAATAGGAAAAAGAAACTACTCAAACACCTAAACAAATGTCTCAGAATCACAAATTGCAATGACTAGGGTGGTTGATAACAATGGTTACAAACATTCACATTTTAGTCCATCCACCCCCTCCATCTATCCAAAACCAATTTTTGCAACTGTTCGACTACATACAATCTCCACAAATGACATTATATCAACATGCATACAATTCCAGATTCGACAAGTAAACATGCCAAGCCATTCACATCCACATGCCCTCACAACTGAAGCTAAAGGAAAGTCTCCATTTTCTAAAGAAATTTCTAACACCCCAAATAAGGACACACAAGATCAAGATAGGAGAGAAATACACTCAACTCTTACAAAGAAATTCATAAGATAGGTTACAACTACCATGTGCTTGCTTGTTTACTCAAGTTCCTTTGGTAATACCCCAAAAGCTCCTAAGTCTAGACTTGATATATGAAGTGTGATCAACAAAAGAAAGTTGGAAAATTTACTTTAGTATGACTCAAACTAATACGAGTCGTAGGTTGGTAGTACGTGGTCGTAGGAAGACCCATGGTCCGTAGATCAGTTCAGTTTTTTCCCAACCTCGAGTCCCAAGATAAGCCGTAGTGTGTGAGTATGACCGTACGTAAAGTTGTAGCAAGTCTTTGGAGATATCATGTGAATGATTGTACGGGCAATAGTACAACTCGTAGGATGGAGTTACGGATCATGGTAAGAGTCGTGGAAATATTCAGAGAGTTAGGGAAGAATGGACTCATTAGTCATTAGAGGAAACCATAGGTTTGTGGTAAGACTCATGGTACGAGTCATAATATAATGGTTTAATCGTTGGTTCAGGCGTGAGTTGATATATTATAATGCCTAAGACTTTCGCTATGAACCCTTATAGGTATACAGATAGACCCAAACCCACTAATTTACGGAAAAGGGTGTTAAGATTAATTCCAAAGTGTAAGAATTGCATTTCGATGCAAATTAAGGTCTTAAGGCACCCTAAGATGAAGTTGAGTTGAGAGCCTTCTTGCTAACCGGGTTTTTCGTATTGGTTCATATAAGGGTAAACATCAACCGATCATAGCTCTTACGTTACAAATTGCTTTGGGTGATTCAAAGACATCAAATCAAAGCCCTTTTAGTCTTATTTGAAACGCATCCTACCTGGAACAATTAGTGTTTGAAGTAAAAAGTTATGAGTTATTTATTGAAGTTGCAGCAGGCATGGTACGACTCTCAGTACGAGTCATACAAGCAACCTATGACCCATACTTTTGGTCACGGTAAATGCCATTTATAGGTTTTATTTCGTTAGTTCTGGGGCATTTTGGTAAACTACTATGCTTCTAACTCCTAAATGACGACGTTGAGATTCCTTTAAGTTCGTGTTAAAGGGATTAACCTTAGCCTAAATCCTTACTCTTTTTCAACATGCTTAGATTAGATTTGCTCCCAAGAAGGAGCTACGGTTCGTCACCTCCAACTTCTCAATTCCTCTTAGATCTTCAAAACAAGTCAAAGAATCATCAAAACTGCATGTAGGGTTATGAGCGGGTGTCTTCCACACCCATGCCCAATTTCTATCTAAATATGAGAAATTTCTATGATAAAGTTATGGGGTTTTCACCCAATTGCATAGTTCTTCAATTTCTATACATGGGTACGATTAGATTATGTTTCTATTGATGAATTGTACATGGGCAGATTTTAAATTCTTTCCATCACAATTGTGTTTTCTAGTTTTATGAAATTAAAGGGCCATGGATGAGAAGTTCATGAAAGAAGAGAATGATAATGAATGTAAGGATGATGATGAGATTTGATGATGAAAAAGCATATTTCTAAAACTACCCATAACTACGAGCATATTTTCAAAATGAATTAAGTAGATCCAAGCATGATAAGGTGTTGGCCAAAGCCCTTATATCGAGTATGATGATGTAGTATCTCTAAACTAAGCTACTGTTTTGGAGTAAAGGCTCCTGCCATTCTGATCTTGTGGTATGTTTCAAAATAAATCCTCTCATATGCATTAATTCACAATTGAGATATATGTTATTATTGAGATTTGTTTTCATACGATGTTGAGTCTATGCATGATTTCATTATTGAGTTTTGTCAATAGACAATGTTGAGCTTCATTTTCATATTATGTTGAGTTTATGCATGATTTCATCTTTGAGCTTCATCAATGGACGATGTTGATCTTCATTATATATGATGTAGAGCATTGTATGTTTTGGGAGAAGAATCCAGCACGAGCGGGGTTAAGGTTCGGAGCCACTCCTATGCCCCGTAACTACGCGCCAACATAGGTTAGATACTATTATATTACTGGGACCTCCTCTGAGCTATCCCCGGCCCCAATGGCCCATGAGCTAAATTGATATCATGGTAGCGCCCTTAGCCTTGGCAAGGTTTTGGTGGTGGCTCTACCCACTGAGTATAATAGTTGGGACCATGTAAGCTCTATCATGGTATGTCGGTTAATAGATGAGTCTCTCATTGTCTATTTGATTAAGACTTGCATATTCATTACTCATGGATATTATTTTATACATGCACGCACCAAGCAAGGTTTTACTCATTGTTAAGCTTTTTCTTATAAAATTCCGTTACTCAGCCTTCGAGTCAAATTCTAATATTATGATGTTATGAAGTGTATTTTCATGTTATGAAATGATTTTGATTTCGAAAGAATGCATGCAAGCCCTCCTCTCAGATTTGAAAGCTTATGCTATGTTGCGATATGTTTTAAGTGATTTACTTTACTTAAGAGGTTTTACTTACCTTGCATACACGGTACATTCTTTGTACTAAACACATACTTTCTATGTTGCATTGTTTCACATGATATAGATTCGACTCTCAAGTTCAGCCCTGCTCTAGACTGTTATCGAGTTAGCGTCTGCTTATTGGTGAATCCTCATCTTTGAGGACCAAACTGTCTATCTTTCTTTATGTATTTCAATTCTTTAGATTGCTTAGTTAGTTGGGGTCTTGTCCCATCAGCTCGCCATGTTTATAGCTTATTCATACATATATATATGTACCTTTGGATTGTATATCCATATGTTATATTGAGTTAGACTTCCTCTATGATGGTATTGTTGGTTGTTTAGTTCTTGATTGAGTTGGATGGATGCTTATGCCATGGGTCGACTTGGGGTCCTCGGGACCGGGGCATATCTATATGCCCAAGTGATACTCAAATGCAAAACTGGGCTTGAGCCTTGTTTATCCAATAATTTTTGTACATTCTCATGTAAAATTGTAGGGAAGTGTGAATTTATACTAACTAACATGATTAGCGTTGTTTTGCAGCAAAAACATACTTTTTATGGAGCTAAGATGCATGTTGGGAGGAATCGGAGATGGACTCTGAGTGAGCAAGGAATAGAGAAGAAGAATAAAGAGGCTCACGATGGAGCCGTGACACGCCGCCATCGCTGATGCATTCTCAGCCCGGGAGATATAATTTCAAGAATTTCCAGAGAGGGTTCGCGATTGTGCCGTGGTACGTTGGAATCAATTTCCTGGATCTTGACATTCCCGTGAAGGTGCGCGTTGCACCATGGCACGCCGGGCATGCTCGCAAGGCATGTCGTGCCACGTTGGGGACAATTACTGGACGGCTAAATTCCCGCAGAGCTCTCCCGTTTGCACCGTGTCACGGGAGGCAGTTGCTCCACGATGCACTCCGTGACACGTTGCTTGTTATCCCGAGAAAATTCTCACCGCATAAATAGAACACTTAGGTTCATTTTTAATTATTCTCGATTCTGGTGGAGCAAGAACGTGGGTTACAGGCAGTTGAGAGGACGAAAATTCTTAGGGTTTTCTCTATCCCTTTCTTTCTTTCAATCGTTTGTATGATTTACACTCATTTAACGATGTTTAATCCACAAATGAGTGGCTAATTCCATTTCTTGCCGAGGTTAGGAACAATTGTATTGAAATGTAATTGTTGATTCTTTGGTTTTTCATCTTTACTTCTATGGTTGTTCTATTTAATTCTTGTTCTTACTGCATTAATGTCTGGCCAATGTTAATGTAATTCAAAAGTCCTGCTTTCACCCGAGAGGGCACGAAACTGGAAAGTTGTGAATTAATAGGATATGATCTGTTCTTAGTTTGGGAAAATTGAGAATTGATTTACCTTCAGGATAGAAATATACCCGAAAGTCGTATTAGTCATGGAATCGGTTCTGTTAAGAAACATGAATTTCTTCTTATCACGAAATGTAGGTGGAAGGTTCATGATTCTTAAGTTGGGTTAAATACTTAATCCATAGGCATAAGTTCCGACTAGCAACCTGGAGAAAAGATAGACCATGTATGTTGATACTAATTTCTTTACATGTTCATTTAGCTCAAAGCATGCTCATATCCATAGTGTCTGACTCCTTGTATTTTCAATTTTAGACTTAGTATAAATCTTAGATAACAAAATATAAAAACTTTTCATTCACACCTGTTCGTATCTTTTGAGTTACGCAAATTGACACTTGGGGTGATTTTGCCCCGTAGTCCGCCCCCGTGGGATCGATACTTGGCTTACTTGAGTCGTTTTACTACTTGTTCGACCACGTGCACTTGCGTGTAGTCTTCTGGGACAAACTCGAACAAGGCTTTTGGCGCGTTGCCGGACCGGCAATTGGCTAAAATTATAATTTTTCTTAAAGTAGTTTACTTTGGCTTAAGTGTTGACAACTGTCTTAGCCTGTATTTTGCAAAGATAATGTATTCCTCGTTGAACACTGCAGACAAAGAGCTGGTGGATCCATCCTTAGAGCCGAAAGACACCATCGCCAACTGAGAGAAGCTCTAGAAGGAAATTGCGAAGAGTTAGACAACACCATGAGCAACCATGTATCCACCACTTGTGCGGGCAGTACTAGTGCCCGAGGAAATTGTAGCTAGGCCAGCCTGCAAGGGCAATCCCATATGCTAGCAATGTCACATCTAGTATTCACAACCTTAGCCAGAGGGAGGTTCGAGCTTAAATGTAACATGGTGCAATTGCCGCACACAAGCGGGCAGTTCACATGTGTCTCCTCACGCTGATCCACAACAACATTCAAAATTTTTGAGATAAGTGACAATTACATCCTCGCTGGAGTGTCAACAGATTATGTCGCTTACACTGTTCACATTTTCACTTTTGGGAGAAGCCGAAAGGTGGTTGAAAGCCGAGCCACCGAACTCTATAACCACATGGGATGATCTTGCAAAGAAGTTCTTGATCCGGCTCCTTCCTTCCGGTAAACAAACAAGACTTAGAAGTCAAATTCTAAAAGCTCAAACAAAGAGAAGGAGAGAATCTGGTACCAGCTTGGGAGAGATTTAAATCGTTGCTCGGTACCAGTCTCATCACCACCAATCCAATGACAGGCTGGTGCACACTTATTGACGGTTTGGAACCCCACACAAAAATCTTGCCGGACTTCGCACTGGGACAAGCATGGGAAAAGGACTTATGAGAGCTTATATTGCCACCTGTGATTTCTCGCAGGGAAATCCGAGTGGAATGCGGACTTCAAGGGGAGGAGCAAGGAAAGAAGCCGAGTTTGGAAGTGGATGCCACAGCCCACGCCGCACGTATAGCTGCACTGGGTGCAAACAACTCAACACCCACTTCGCAACATGAGCTGAGTCAGTCTCAAGCCCTGAATGCAGTGCAGCAGATTTGGTGTGGAAGTGTGCGGAAGTAATGAACACTTCAATGAGTGTTGTGGGAGCAAATCCCGACTCTAAGGAACTTTGTCGGTAATGCACAAAGGAACAATCACCAACAGTATGGGAACAACTACAATTTAACTCGGAGGAATCACCCGAATTTCTCTTTGTGGTAGCAACAACCATCGTACGTAGTTCGAGTCAAAAAGGAATCAAGGAGGCCATAACTATCACACAATATAGAAACAATAATGCCCCTCCTCCACCACCATCACCCAAACCGTTGCGAGATGTTCAAGACGATGATAGCTAAACTGGGCTCAATTGCACCACTATGTTAAATTGGCAGCCTAGGTTCAAGAATAATCGCTTAGCTACCAAGGCGCCGAGTATCGCTTGGGCAAGCTGCTTCGGAGCCCAAAACACCAGGCCTAGAGGAGGACTTCCCAGCGAATACGTACCCCAACCCTAAGCAAAGGGAATGAAGGACCATAAGAGTGGTTTGCAGCCTTAAGGAGGTGGAAACCTAAAGACCACCAATGGGCTTGGAAAACAGAAATGGAGAGGGAGCAAAATGATGAAAAGGGGAAGAACAAGGATGCTGAACCGTAAAGACACTCCACCCCGTTCCTCAACGATTAAAGAAACAAAAGGAGGAGGTGTGTTTCAAAAAGTTCATGAGGTGCTTAAACAGTACACATTAATTTACCTCTTGTTGATGCTTTATGTGGAGTGCCCAAGTGCAGCACACAAAGACATCGTAATAACAAAAGCATGCTTACCGAGTATGCCACGGTGGCTCTTACCTAGGAGTGCACTTCCCTGTAATACAACCGATGCCCACAAAGCTCAAAGACCCTGGAGCTTTACACCAGCTAACGAGAGCTGTGGTATCCAGCTCTGGCCGATTATGTGATTGGGAGCGAGCATTAACTCGATACCCTGGTTTTCACAGTTGGGGCCAGGAGTCTCTAGACCAACAACAGTGATCTTGCAGCTTATGCATCATTCCCTTGGCAAGACCAGACGGAATTGCGGAGGACGTGTTGGTGCAAGTCGGCTCCTTGATCTTCCTGTAGGATTTTGTAGTGCCGACTACGTACGCCGAAGTCCCATTTATTTTTGGACGTCCCTTTTGGCAATGAAAGGCCACACGTGAGCTGGTGGCGCCACGATGCGAGCACATGATAAGTGCGGAGGTGTTCGATGTGTACAAGGCCACCAAGCTCCCTACGTGTACAAGGAACTCTCGGTTATCAACGTGCTTTGAGCAAGTCAAGTTGCCGAGGGCATTGAGTCTCCCAAGATGGTGGGACGACTCCCCCGACAGTGCCGATGTAAGAGAGCCACCAGGAGAAGACGCCCGCCGCCCAGTGGTGGAACAGCTAATGACGCTGAAGCCGCTGACAGAAATCAGCGCCGCATGGGAGGCAACCGGTGAATTTTTGTTTTTATGATTGTAATGTATAAAAAAGAAGAAAAAAAAGAAAAAACATAAAAAAAATAAAAAAAATAAAAAAAATAAAAAAAATAAAAAAAATAAAAAAAATAAAAAAAATAAAATATTGTATTCTTCAAAACCTTGAGATTCTAACCGATTTCTTGTTGTAAGATATAATTTCAAAGCTGACGGAAAAAATGCAAAGGATCGCAAAGGGAGAAAATGAGGTAAGAAAAAAATTTTAAGTGGCAAAACAAAGGAGCTCATACATGGTTCCGTGTCACGGAGGCAAGTGTTCGCACTCCGCACACGTTGAAGGCAAAACTGGAATTTTATAAATTCCTGCAATGCTCGCGCGATGGCTCCGTGTCACGGAGGAGGACCTTCCACGATCCCTCCGTGACACGTTGAAGTGCTGGCCGCGCTGCCACACCGGGTCACTGGTAACCCGCGCGAAAATCCCACTTGTTAACCCCAATTCCCCTCATTGTCTCTCATTTTTTCATCTCCTTCGCGACAACCCTCCTGTAAAATTCCCTTTCCCCCAACGTGCCATGGACTAAGGTACAAAATCATCAAGTTTCTTCCGTTCATCGAATTTAAGGTACGTTCATCACTTCTATCTCAATTTTGGTCGAATTTTTTCGATTTATAGCATGAGATGTGAGTAAACCTTACCCTAGGTAGAAATTGAGCTTAAATTCAGCTTGCTATTGTTGATTGAGGTTCGTAATATCATTGTGATTGTATGAACCGATAAAAACACGAGCTTGATCGAATGTTTGAAAAATTATAGCTAGGGCTTGAATTTGAACATGAAAAGGGAGAAATCTAGTTGAATGGAAATTTTGCTTCGGGTTGAGTATGTTGGGTGAGATGAGTTGGTCGTGTTCTATGTAATAGGTTAAAAGACCGACGAATTTTCGGGAGTGCAATTAGAGTATGCGAGAAATGGGTAGATTACATAAGTTTGTATAGATAAATAGTCTTCGTTTTTTACTTTTCTCTTCTCTTTCATTGTTATGTGCTCAGATGAAATTGTGATCGATGGTGATGTGGAGCTAGCTGTGCGGTTCGAGTAGTACGCTTGCGTATACCGTCGTATTTATGAATGCACAAGTCAATATTGTTTGTGTTTTTAGTTGTTTTTCATTTTTCTTGTTTTTTGTAAATTAGAAATAAATATGTTCTGCCGTAATATCGAATTGTGGCCGACGACCAAGTGTGGGGTAGCCGAGCCTAACCTAACCTTAGCCGAAGCTAATTTTAAAATTGATCGACATTAGACTGGCCGCTTCTTGACAGAACAATGACAAGCAAAGTAAGACAAAGGAAAGTGCGCATCTACATCGGGCGCCGGTAGAAAGAGACTAAGACCGGGAACAAGAAGCCCCAAGCAAAGACTGGGGCTGGGTTCCACGCGCCAGCGCCGCCAATACGGAACCAGAAGGTGACAGAGGAAGGGAAGAAATGGTTCACAAAGCACAAGGAGAACAAGTACTTCCTGAGGAGCATATTGCAAGGGGGTCCCATTGGCACAGAGTTCTCGCATTGTACACCGCATCGATGACCGCAGGCTGCGCTCATTTTCGATGAGCCCAAGGAGTGCACCGCACTTGATTCGGGAGTTCATGCAAATTGGAACTCGACGCTCCGTTAGCCACACCATCAAGATAAGGGGCCGATTTCACCCTTGAGCCTCATCACTTAAATGCCATATCGGGGGCGCAGCACGACGCTCATGTCTCCGGCAGCTGAATATCACTCCACCTTATGCTGATATCGACGCACATTGTGTGGAGTCTTGCCGACGGCACGCTCGGAGTAGGCAAGGAGAGGGGCTACCATCAGGACATTGCCCTACCAGATGAACAGAAGCAGGATCCGTCGAAGATCGTTGTTCCGTTGACTCGGGGGTGCACATGACAGATGTCACCCGATCGCGTATGCCCGGTGTATGCCCTCATAAAAGGGCGAGATAAATGTAGGGGTTGCATCATATCCGCTATGAAGAGAGCCCATTTGCACAAGGCACAGTGGTATTATTTGGTGGCCGACCACGTTCGAGGGGCCTGGAGGTAGAAGAAGAGGCCCTCTAGACTATATCCTGCGATGGAGAGGCGTGCCATGACGTCACAAAGACTAAGGCACCCGACACCACTACACGGCCAAGCCACACTAGCCGAAAGGACATGCTCGGATGATCAAGATATGGCCCGCATGTTCGGATGCAAGATGCCCGCCTGCGCATAGGCGGGAGACGGCAACGGAGGATGAGCTGTGGCGCCACCTAGATTACCCTTTGGCAAAAATGCCAGTGGCTCTATGTCGTAGGGCCCAAAGATTTGTGGGAGCCCGTGGATGATGACGTCCCCACCGATGAGGAGACACATCGCGAGGATTACGACGTTGAGTCGGAGGAGGACGACGGGGGAGATTCAGACATGGGAGACGAGGCAGCAACACCTGACGAAGAAGTGGAATACTTTGATTGATCAGGGAGTTTCACCACCCACTTTTGTGTTTTGTGAGTGTATGAACACTCGGGGAAAGTGTTTGATTTCCAAGTG
The DNA here is from genome assembly GCA_018107945.1 of Datura stramonium. Lineage (NCBI taxonomy): Eukaryota > Viridiplantae > Streptophyta > Magnoliopsida > Solanales > Solanaceae > Datura > Datura stramonium. The sequence continues at coordinate 198,709 of JACEIK010000787.1, forward strand.
TGGGTGGGAGTAGTTAGGTGGTGCTGATTTCATTCCTGATTCGTATGTATGTGCATGTTCTGTTGTCGTGTTTGGAAAATATTGTGACCCTGTTTTTGTGTGTATGTTTCGTATTGTAAATATCATTGTGAAGTCAGGTGTGCCGTTGAATGTTGTTAGCCGTTGTGTAAATAGCTTTTGTCGAAATTATCGATATTTTTAAAATTTTCGCTGATTATTTTTAGCATTGGGTTTCTCGAAGTTTGTTTTCGCTCTTTTACCGAGAAGAGTCCCATTGAACTCGAAGTCGTAAATAGTGATCGTTCCTCATGATGGATGGATGACGACCGGGCCCTAAGGGAAATGTAGTCGATAGAGTAGTTTGTTATTTTATTTTCAAATTTTGGGTTGTTGGTTGTATCCCATGCATGTTGCTACTCTATGGCTACGAAATTCTTGTTACTTGTTGTACATAATGTTTATAATGCAAAGGTGATTCGTTTGAAAGCATGCAAAATCTTTTGTACATATGTGAGATACTTAGGCCACATAATTCGATTTGGTGTGATTGGGAGGCTTAATTTTGAATTCTGTAATTAGCTAATTAAAGAGTCTGAGAATATGTCTTGAGTTAAGCATGTGCAATGAGCGTATAGCGAGGTCTCGTGTATTCCATGCTATTGTGAAGTACATAGAACTTGCCCGGTGTGTAAATGAAACGAAATGAAGGAAGTGTAGTGTGGGAAAGGATGGTAGGCGTTTCTTTGTTTAGCCTAACGTTTTTCTTTTTATATACCCACCTTGAATGTCAAATCCTAGTCACTCGCTGGGAAGCCTTTAGCCTATTTTTTTTCTTTTTTGTCAAAAAGGTAAACTAAGCTTAACCCTTTCTTTGCATTGTCCGTAAACCTAATCCGAAGCTCTTAAGGCTCAAGAAAACTAATTTTCCCACAGTGTAAAGGGAGTGAAATGGGTGAAAAGAAAATGAAAAAGAGGAAAAAAGCAAAGTGATGAAAAGAAAGAAAAGGAGTCATAGGTGCACCGAAGCGATGTAAAGAAAATAAAGGGCATGACTAATCTTTGTTGTTGGTCTGCGTGTGGTTATGCAAAGAAGTTGGAAAAAGTAATTAAGAAAGACTCCAAGGTTGGGAGGGAGGAAGAAATAACTTATGCCTGCATTATGATGGGATGTATTGAAAAAGCGCTTGAGGATGCTAGTTACTATTATTGGTTAGTTTGTATACTAGTTCCGTAGCTTACATTACAACCTCGTTAAGTCCTACGTGATCTTACATCACGCGTCCTTATATTAATGGAGTAATACACTAGAGGCAAGCTTATGGTTCATGACACAATGCATGTGAATTCTTTGGGAGAGTGAGCGAAATTGTGTGTGTCTATACCCCGGCATGAATTGTTTTAGAGTTCATGGTGATTAAAACAAAGGAAACTTTATGTGTGAGGGCACATGTTTGACGAAAGAATAAATTCGTGTCGGATATCTTGGTCAGCTAATGCATGAGTTTGCCGATATCGAGAGTCGATTTGTGATGTCTAGGAGGTCTTGATATGTTTGATGTCATTGTAGTGACGATGCCATGCATGTTTTCTTGATGATTTGTATGTAAATAACCAGTGTAACTGTAGCTCAGATTGTCGAGCCAAAGTAGCCATGATGGGATGTCAATTGTATGAGGTGTAGGAGTATTGTTCCAGGACGAACAAGATCTTAAGTGTGGGGTAGGTGATCCTGGGCATATTTATATGCCCAAGTGATACTCAAATGGAGCGTTTTGAGCCTTGTTTATCCAACAATGTTTTTACATTCTCATGTAAATTATAGGGAAGTGTGAATTTATACTAACCAACATGATTAGCGTTGTTTTGCAGGAAAACATACTTTTTATGGAGCTAAGATGCATGTTGGGAGGAATCTGAGATGGACTCCTGAGTGAGCAAGGAAGCAAACTCGGAGAAGCAAGAAATAAAGAGGCTCCGCGATGGAGCCGTGACACGCTGCCATCGCGGTATGCATTCTGTCGGGGAGATATAATTTCAAGAATTTCCAGAGAGGGTTCGCGATTGTGCCGTGGCACGCTGGAATCAAATTCTTGGATCTTGACATTCCAAAGGAAGTGTGCGCTGCTTGCACCATGGCACACCGGGCATGCTCCGCGTTGCATGCCACGTTGTGGACAATTACCTGACGGCTAAATTCCAGAGAGCTTTAGTGGGCAATCCGTGCTCACGGGAGTGCGGTTCGCGATGTGCTCCGTGACACGTTGCTTGTTATCCCGGAAAAATTCACCCGCATAAATAGAACACTTAGGTTCATTTTTAATTATTCTCGACTTGGTGGAGCAAGAACGTGGGTTACTGGCAGTTGAGAGGACGAAAATTCTTAGGGTTTTCTCTATCCCTTTCTTCTTTCTTCAATTGTTTGTATGATTTACACTCATTTAACGATGTTTAATCCACAAAATGAGTGGCTAATTCCATTTTTTGCCGAGGTTAGGAACCGTTGTATTGAAATGTAATTGCTGATTCTTTGGTTTTTCATCTTTTCTTCTATGGTTGTTCTATTAATTCTTGTTCTTACTGCATTAATGTCTGGCCAATGTTAATGTAAATCCAAAGAGTCCGGTTTCACCCGAAAGAGGGCACGAAACTCCGGAAAGTTGTGAATTAATAGGATATGATCTGTTCTTTGTTTGGGAAAATTGAGAATTGATTTACCTTCAGGATAGAAATATACCTGAAAGTTGTATTAGTCAACTGTGGAATCGGTTTTGTATGGCTAGAACATGAATTTCTTCTACTGTATTTAAATGTAGGCGGAAGGTTCATGATTCTTAAGTTGGGTTAAATACTTAATCCATAGGCATAAGTTCCGACTAGAACCGGAGAAAAGATAGACCATGTATGTTGATAATTAATTTCTTTACATGTTCATTTAGCCTCAGCATGCTCATATCCATAGTTCGTACTCACTTGTATATTCATTTTAGACTTAGTATAAAATTAAAACAAAATATAAAAAACTTTTCATTCACACCGTTGTCCGCATCTTTTGAGTTACAGTAAATTGACACTTGAGGTGATTGCCCTGCCGTAGTCCAGTCCCTGTGGGATCGATACTTGGCTTACTTGAGCCACTTACTACTTGTTCGACCACGTGCACTTGCGTGTAGTCTTCAGACAGCCGAACAGGTCCCTTGTCCTGTGTCTACTTTCTGAGCCTCTGTTCGAGTCGTGACAAACATGGTATCAGAGCCATAGGTTTGAGGTGTCCTAGGGTGTTTGAAAGCCGCATTCAGTAAAGTCTTTTTCATGGGTGTGAAGTGCGCCACACTTATGACAAAGGGGCTACGAAACATTTTAGGAAATGTTCCCTTCTTTCATGATCTATATCATGCGATAAAATATCTTTCTATCCTTCAAACTCGTGTATTCACACTCCAAAGAATAACGCCAGTCAGTGGAATAAGAAGCGCTCTCCAGTCATTTCTCCTTCCAAGAGTTATGAAAAACTGAGGCAGAAGAATTCGTGAACTCGAAGGAACCAAAAGAGTGGGGGAGTACGGCTAGAGATGTATGATGCCTTCCGTGATAGCCTTAGAGGCAAATGGGAAGTTAAGAGATAGTGATTTCTATCTAGCCTTAAAAAGGGGACCAATCCTCAGAATGATGACCTTTAAGCTAAGGGGATATTATAAGGTGTAGGACCAGGTCATGCCTTGAGTTTCAAGACTGAAGGTCCAGGATCAATAACTACGGGAGATCGATCCACGCTTATTCATGTGTCCTTTTGTACTTCAATCTATGCAATACTCTACTCATGTTGTCTGTGAACATGTCAATGTCATCACCGAATGTATACCCGGATCATAGACACGGGACAAGGGACCCCGAGAGACCTCAAGTCGACCCATGGCACATGCATACAACTATTCTAATTTAAATAAGCGGAATACTAAACATAAAATGTGATAGAAATGTAACCATAGCATAACATCAGGAAATACTAGAAGTACACATAAGTTTAGTATTACATATTGTCTGAAAGCCATTACTCCATACGATGGGTTGATGGAAAAACATCCCTAACTAACATGAACAATACTGAAACACAAGTTAACATAAAAGTCTGTCAAACAGTCCTCAGAACATGAGGACTCACCACAAATCTGAGAGTGTGAGCTGAGATGGACTAAGGATGACGATGAGCCTGAGATCCGGACCCTTTATCATGGAAACGATACAATATAGAAAGTATGCGGTCAGTACATGGAATATACCAAGTATGCAAGGTAAGTAAAAAGGATATTTAAAAATAAGATAAAACTCATAAGTAACGTAGAAGAAGGACATCATGCATATATTGTGAACCCCGTAAGAAAACATAAGGCTCAAGACTTTCAAATCATTCATAAAGAGTTCATCATCATAATCATAAATAAACTTTATCAAAATATAACTTGATACAATAACATAAACATAACAATGCATAAGGCATGTGGAATAATGGGAGGACTCGTCATAACTGACACCATCATGGTAGAGCCTTTGATGATGTCCCAACTATCTCACTCAAGTGGGCAGAGCCGACCCCGGCTTGCCAGGCGAGGGTCGTGCATTAGGCATGATACCACATTCGAGGGGATCGGTATCAATACAATATATAACATTAGAACCCACCGTGGAATGTGGTTATGAGACAACGACGTTGTCCTTTGAATACCGGGCTACTCGGTGCTAGACACAGCTCTCAAAAAATATGCATATAGGCTCATACATAAATCAATAACATCATGCATTAAAATTCATTGGCTAAATATCATCATTGATCCCCTTAAAACATGCTTAGCAAAGAACCAAAGGTCCTTTTCATTGGCCAACTTCATAAATCGTAAATCATTCTTCAACATGTGGGCATTGCTCAATACTTTGACATGCTCAATTCTTTCAAAAATATGCTCATAAACATAGGTAATTTGAAATCATGCTTTTCCATCATCAATGAACTCAAAATGTTCAATATTCTTCATAACTCATAACTTTAATGAACCTTCATCAATGGGCATTTTAGATTTAAAAAAAGCTTGAAACATGATTTTAAAGAAAATAATATAAAACCTTCCCATCATTCAAAATTCAATAATTTAAACTCAATCAAATCACACCCATAAAGAGAAATCACATTTTCATGCATTTGGGTAAACCCCATAGAACTTGAATAGGAGAATTCATGATTTGATTGAAATTTGGTCATGGGTGTGGAAGAAATCACCCATTCTAAACCCTACATACCTGAAAATGGATTGATTTAAATGTTCCTTGAATACCCACAAAGAAACTGATGGAATTTTTGGAGAAGAAGGTCTTAAATCTCCCTAAAACCCGTCTAAAAGCTCTTTCATGGGAATGGGTATGCATTAGGGACTTAATCCATCTTATCACACTCAAAAAAACACAAAACAACGTAGTTTAGGGTCTCAAAGCATGGGAAAGTTGAAATTGCCCTTAATGAAATTTCCCCTTAATGAAATTTCCCCTTAAAACTCCTCCGAATGGACCAACGACCGATCCAATGGGTCGTTTCATGATACCACGACTCGTGGTATCAAATTGTTGGTTCCACCGCCTCATGAGAAAAATCAGGTTCTTCCTACGACTCATCAGGACGAGTTGTTGCTTCAATCAACGGGTCGCTGGATCAACCGTCGTCAACTCATTGACAAATCTGAACTTCCCTTACCACGAGTATCACCAAGGCTCGTGGTGTCTTCCAACAAGTCATGGTCTCAATCTGTTGTAAGCACTGGACATTTCAACCCACAAGCAACGACTAGAAACAATGGGTCATCACTTCTCACCATGGATCATGGGATGCCCCGTTGTTTCCACATAAGCCTAAGTTATCCCTTTCTACGAGCGCTAAGAATGACTCATTGTTCCTAACAATGAGTCATTAAACCTTCCATTGTCACCACTACTTCCATGAACCCCCATACCACGGCTGCTTCCGATGACTCGTAGTATCCAACCACGAGTCGTTGAGTCACCCGTCCTATGATATTTTTGCCAGTTTTCTACACTTTTCGAATTCAACTCCCAGGTCTATTCTTAGGCCTTCTCGGGGTATTATAGTTATTCCCATGTCTAAGTTCCAAATACTCCTTACGTGTATTCGTACTCATATTTATAGAATGAGAAGTAACTACATAAGATGGTGATTCCAGTCTTCCTCCATGTTTCCATAAATCTCATCTTCATGTCATATCCCTCGTTATGTATGTAAACTCATTTAACTCAGCGTGCTCATCTCTATGGACTTAGTTCGTAAGATTTGCCTTATCGGCTCATAAGATTGTGTTTTATCAAGTGTATGCCCAGCTTAGATTTCTTAGATGATTCATGATCATAATTTCCTTACTCTAAGCCCTATGAATGTTCCCCCCCCACCCCCGATAGAAATGTGTATGTTCAGGATAACTCCCTATCCCTGCCACAGATGCTGGGTATGTAGAAGTTCAGGAAGCGCAGTTATTAGCCAAGCCTGGAAGTGTAACAACCCACATGGTCATTTTGTGATTTTTGACACGTTTCCCTAATTCGAACATTTTCGTATCTTTATTTTTCTACTTATTACTAGCGGAGATGGATGGAAAATTTTCCAAGATGATCCAATGAAGATTGGATAAGATTTTCAGTTTTTGAAAGGTGAAGTTTGAGAGGTTTGATCAAAGTCAATATTTCAGGTAAACGAGCTCGAGTTTGGGTTTTGAAAGTTCTTTTAGTTCCGGATGGTAACTTATGACTTATTTGGATAGTTTTCATGGATCCCAAGGTTTTTAGGAGTGATTTGAACCTTTGGTTAGAATTATTATCTTTGAGGAAGCTAAGTTTGACCACAATCAACTTTCGTTTAAAACGACCTCCTAGTGGTGATTTGATGATTCCAACAGGTCCGGAATGTGTTTTATGATTGAATTGCATATGTGGTTTGTGATCGGAGGATTCCGGATGAGTTTCGGGTGGATTTGAATGTTTGTGTGTTTGGCATGATTATAAGCATAAAATGTGACTACTCAAAGGTTCGTTTATAGTTTTTGAGATCAAAAATTTATTCTGAGACTTTCAAAAGTGTGTTTAGCTCTTATATTACAAAATTGTTTTTGGGTGATTCAGCACATCAAATTGAAGCCCTTTTAGTCTTATTTGAAATGCATCCGCCCATGTATCAATAAGAGTTTGAAGTAAAAAGTTATGCGTGATTTATTGAAGTTGCAGCAGACATGGTACGACTCTCAGTACGAGTCATACAAGCAACCTATGACCCATACTTTTGGTCGCGGTAACTGGCATTTACAGGTTTTATTTCGTAAGTTTTGGGGCATTTTGGTAAACTACTATGCTTCTAACCCCTAAATGACGATGTTATGAGCTTCCTTAAAGTCAGGTTAAAGGGATTAACCTAGCCTAAATCCTTACTCTCTTCAACATGCTTAGATTAGATTTACACCCAAGAAGGAGCTAGGGTTCATCACCTCCAACTTCTTAATTCCTTTTAGATCTTCAAGACAAGTCAAAGAATCATCAAACTAGGTATGTAGGGTTATGAGTGGGTGTCTTCTTCCACACCCATGCAAAATTTCTATCTAAATATGAGAAATTTCGATGATCAAGTTATGGGTTTTTCACTCAATTGCATAGTTCTTCAATTTCTATACATGGGTACGATTAGATTATGTTTGTATTTATGAATTGTGACGCATGGGCAGAGTTTAAATTGTTTTCCATCACAATTGTGTTTTCTAATTTTATGAAATTAAAGGGCCATGGATGAGAAGTTCATGAAAGAAGAGAATGATAATGAATGTATGATGATGATGAGATTTGATGATGAAAAGCATATTTCTAAAACTACCCATAACTACGATATTATTTTCAAAATGAATTAAGTAGATCCAAGCATGATAAGGTGTTGGCCAAAGCCCTTATATCGAGTATGATGATGTAGTATCTCTAAACTAAGCTTACCACATGGTTTTGGAGTAAAGGCTCCCGCTTAACTTTGATCTAGTTGTATGTTTCAAAATTAATCATCTCATATGCATTAATTCACAATTGAGATGTATGTTATTATTGAGATTTGTTTTCATACGATGTTGAGTCTATGCATGATTTCATTATTGAGTTTTGTCAATTGACAATGTTGAGCTTCATTTTCATATGATGTTGAGTTTATGCATGATTTCATCTTTGAGCTTCATCAATGGACAATGTTGAGCTTCGTTATATATAATGTAGAGCATTGCATTTTTTGGGAGAAGAGTCTAGCACCGAGCGGGCTAAGGTTCGATCACCCTATGCCCCAGAACTACGCACAAACATAGGTTGATACTATTATATTATTGGGACCTCCCTTGTTAGATATCCCCGTCCCTAAATGGCCATGAGCTTGAAATTGATATCATGGTAGCGTCCTTAGCCCTGGCAAGGTTTTGGGTGGCTCTGCCCACTTGAGTATAATAGTCGGGACCATGTAAGCTCTATCATAGTATGTCGGTTAAGTGATGAATCTCCCATGGTCTATATGATTCAGACTTGCATATTCATTACTCATGGATATTATTTTATACATGCACGTACCAAAGCAAGGTTTGACTCATTTTTAAGCTTTTCATATAAATGTCATATTTAAGCTTTGAGTCATTCAAGTTAGTTATGATGTTATGAAGTTATGTATTGTCATGTTGTGAAAAGATTTTGATTTCAGAAAGAATGCATGCAAGCCCTCCTCTCATATTTGAAAGCTTATGATATTTTATGATATGTTTTAAATGATTTACTTTACTTAAGAGGTTTACTTACCTTACATACACGGTACATTCTACATACTAAACGCATGCTTTCTTTGTTGTATTGTTTCATGATACAAGATTCGGCTCTCAAGTTCAGCCCCGCTCTTACACAGTTCATCGGAGTTAGCGTCTGCTTATTGGTGAATCCTCATCTTTTGAGGACAAAACTATCTATCTTTCTTTATGTATTTCAATTTTTAGCTTGCTTAGTTAGTTGGGGTCTTGTCCCATCAGCTCGTCATGTTTATAGGTTACTCATACATATATATATGTACCCAGCTTTGGATTATATATCCATATCTTATATTGAGTTAGACTTCCTCTATGATGGTATTGTTGGTTGTTTAGTTCTTGATTGAGTTGGATGTATGCTTATGCCATGGGTCGACTTGGGGTCTCTCGGGGTCCTTTGTCCCGTGTCTACTTTCCGAGCCTCTGTTCGAGTCGTGACAAACTTGGTTTCAGAGCCATAGGTTTGAGGTGTCCTAGGGTGTCAGGAAGCCGCATTCAGTAAAGTATTTTTCATGGGTGTGAAGCGCGCCACACTTATGACAAGGGGCTACGAAACATTTTAGGAAATGTTCCCTTCTTTCATGATCTATATCGTTCGATGAAATATATTTCTATCCTTCTAACTCGTGTATTCACACTCCAAAGAATAACGCCAGTCAGTGGAATAAGAGGCGCTCTCCAGTCATTTCTCCTTGTAGGAGTTATGAAAAACTGAGGCAGAAGAATTCATGAACTTGAAATAAGTAACCAAAAGAGTGGGGCAGTACGGATGGAGAAGTATCAAGCCTTCTGTGATAGCCTTAGAGGCAAATGGGAAGTCAAGAGATAGTGATTTCTGTCTAGCCTTAAAAAGGGGACCAATCCTCAGAATGATGACCTTTAAGCTAAGGGGAGATTATAAGGTGAAGGACTAGGTCATGCCTTGAGTTTCAAGAGTGAAGGTCCAGGATCAGTTACTATGGGAGATCGATCCACGATTATTCATGTGTCCTTATGTACTTCAGTCTATGCAATACTCTACTCATTCTTTATGTTAACATGTTAATGTCATCACCGAATGTATACCCGGATCATAGACACGGGACAAAGGACCCCGAGAGACCCCAAGTCGTCCCATGGCACATGCATACAACTATTCTCATTTAAATAAGCGAAATACTAAACATAAAGTGTGATAGAAACATAACCATAGCATAACATAAGGAAATACTAGACGTACACATAAGTTTTGTATTACATATTGTCTGAAAGCCTCTACTACATACGATGGGTTGATGGGAAAACATCCCCAACTAACCCGAACAATACTGAAACACAAGATAACATAAAAGTCTGTCAAACAGTCCTCAGAACATGAGGACTCACCACAAATCTGAGAGCGTGAGCTGAGATGCACTAAGGATGAGGATGAGCCTGAGATTCGGACCCTTTATGATGAAACAATACAACATAGGAAGTATGCGGTCAGTACGTGGAATATACCGAGTATGAAAGGTAAGTAAAACAGACATTTAAAAGCAAGATAAAACTAATAAGTAACGTAGAAGAAGGACATCATACATATAACGTGAACTCCGTAAGAAAACATAAGGCTCAAGGCTTTCAAATAATTCATAAAGAGTTCATAATCATAATCGTAAATAAACTTTATCAAAACGTAACTTGAGACAATAACATAAACATAACAATGCATAAGACATGCGAAACAATGGGAGGACTCATCATAGCTGACACCATCATGGTAGAGCCTTTGATGATGTCCCAACTATCTCACTCAAGTGGCGCAGAGCCGACCCCGTCTTGTCAGGCGAGGGTCGTGCATTAGGCGTGATATCACATTTGAGGGGATTGGTATCAATAAAATATATAACATTAGAACCCAAGGTGGAACGTGGCTATGAGACACCGACATAGTCCTTTGAATACCGGGCTACTCGGTGCTAGACATAGCTCCCAAAAAATATGCATATAGGCTCATACATAAATCAATAACATCATGCATTAAAATTCATTGGCTAAATATAATATTTATCATCATTGATCCCCTTTAAAACATGATTAGCCAAGAACAAAAGGTTCTTTTCATTGTCCAACATCATAAATCGATAAATCATGTAATTCATTCATGAATTGTAAATCATTGTTCAACATGTTGGCATTGCCCAATACTTTGACATGCTCAATTCTTTCAAAAATATGCTCATAAATGTGGGTAACTTGAAATCATGCATTTCCCTCATCAATAAACTAAAAATGTTGAATATTCATCGTAAATCATAACTTTAATGAACCTTCATCAATGGGCATTTTGGATTTAAAAAAAGCTTGAAACGTGATTTTAAAGAAAATAATATAAAACCTGCCCATCATTCATAATTCAATAATTTAAACTCAATTAAATCATACCTATAAAGAAAAATCAGATTTTCATGCATTTGGATAAAACCTCATAGAACTTGAATAGGAGAATTCATGATTTAATTGAAATTTGGTCATGGGTGTGGAAGAAATCACCCATTCTAAACCCTACAGACATGAAAATGGACTGATTTCAATGTACCTTGCATACCCACAAAGAAATTGATGGAATTTTGGAGAAGAAGGTATTGAATATCCCTAAAACCCCTCTAAAAGCTCTTGCATGGGAATGGGTATGCATTAGGGACTTAACCCATCTTATCACACTCAAAAAAAGACAAAACTATGTAGTTTAGGGTCTCAAAGCATGGGAAAGTTGAAATTGCCCTTGATGAAATTTTCCCTTAAAACTGCTCCAGATGGACCAACGACCGATCCAACGGGGTGTTTCATGATACCACGACTCGTGGTATCGAGTTCTTGGTTTCACTGCCTCACGAGAAATCTAAGGTTCTTCCCACGACTCGTCAGGACGAGTTGTTGCTTCAATCAACGGGTCGCTGGATCAACCTTCGTCAACTCATTGACCAATCTGAACTTCCCTTACCACGAGTCTCACCACGACTCGTGGTGTCTTCCAACAAGTCATGGTCTCAATCCGTTCTAAAAACTGGATATTTCAACCCACAAGCAACGAATAGAAACAACGGGTCGTCAGTTCTCACCACGGATTGTGGGATACCCCATTTTTTCCACATCCGCCTAAGTTAGCCCATCCTACAAGCGCCAACAAGGACTCATTGTTCCTGACAATGAGTCATTACACCGTCCATTTTCACCACTACTTAATTGAACCCCCAT
>JACEIK010000787.1:217599-234233 GCA_018107945.1 Datura stramonium
TTGTCTAGTAAAGAGTCAAGCTAGAGTTAGCCATTCTTGTACTAGAAGTTTGTAATTTTGGTCGTGATCATTGTACTCTTGTTTCAGTAAGTTATAAACTAAAGCAAGAACAATTTGTCTTCTAGTAAGCGTTTCTAGGAAGATATTGTGGTTGTTGAATTAACGATTAGGAGTTAGAGTTTATAATTCCGTAGATTGCAAGAAGTTGTAATCAACCGTTTGAAGAGGCTCTTTGAGGTTAGTGAAGTTGAAGAAAAATCCTGTGGAGGTACAGGTCGTGATTTTTCACCTTTTGAGCCGGGTGTTTTTCATGCTAAATCACTGTCTCATTTACTTACTGTTTTATTCATATAAGTGGAACACGTCTGGCGACTTGTTTCATTCGTAGGCAAATAGTAAAGACAAGTCCTTAGATCGTGCAATCTAACAATTATAGACCAGGTTTTGACTTGGGGTTACTTGTGGCTCCAAGTACTGTGTCCCGTCCAGGGTGTAAGCTCGGGGCGTGACAGGTATCTTCTCTCTCTCTTTCAATATACATAACTAATTTGCTAGCTAGGATTTTGCACATGGTGGGTTTGTTCAATTTAGTGGGTCTTAATAAATTGCTCTTAGATTCTTATTGCAAGTATAGATCTATTATCTCCTCCTAAGTTTTAATTGCTAAAATTTTTGGTTTGCAAACATGAATTGTGCTTTAATTTTTTTTCTTTTGCTTGAGAGAGAAAGGTGAGAATTGGGTGAGAAGATAAAGTGAGGAATTGGAGTGTTGGTGTAAGGAATTAATCTAGAGATAGTCAAAACCCACATTTTCACTCCATTAAAGGGCAAGGCTAGAGATAGATTAGTCCTTCCTCAAGCTTTTATGGTTGATAACTTGAATTGGCTTTGGGATTTGAGAAAACCCAAGGCATAAATATTCTTATGGTTGGAAGACAAGAGAATGTGAACTATCCACTACTATCTATGCTAATTTTGAGTCTAAGGCATTGAAGAAAATCCCGATTTAGTTATGAACTCATCTATAGCATACCCCTAGCCATTTCACTTGTAAAATCAACAATTGGAATTCCCTCCACTTAGTGTTAAATTAGAAATAGATGCTATTTTCCATTTTTCCCCAATTTACTTTTCAAATGTTGAACAACTATGCATTCGAGTTTGAGGTAGTTTATAACTCTTTGATTTATCGACTCAATTCTCTGTGGATTCGACTCCGACATCTATCGAAAATATTTATTTTGATACAACTACCATTTATGCTCCCTCATAAATAGAGTGTAGTTTGGACATTATTATCTACAGCGGTTAGGAGACTGTTACAGCGAATCCGGTGGTTAATGCCTAGTCTATTGCGGTGAGACTACGACCGTCACCATGGTCTCGCTGCAGCGGTCTGTCAAAATTGATAGCTCCCAAAAAATCATTAGTTCTACACTTAGCTTATTTCACACTAATTTCCTTAGATTTTCGCCTTTTTCGAGAGTCCTTAGTCCATTCCCCTCATAACGACATACGTATCATTATATCAGATACCAGTTAAACTACCGTTCATCCTCGAACAGTCTACATAAAAGAAAGGAATAGAATATACCAGATTCCCCAAATAATTGAGGATATTTGATCTGCATATCAACTTCAGTCTCCCAAGTAGCCTCCTCTATGGGACGATTCTTCCACTAGACCTTTACCATTGCAATCTCTTTTGACTTCAACTTCCGAACCTTTCTATCAAAAATTGCCACCAACTCCTCCTCATTGGGAAAATTCTCATCTAGAAGTACAGAGTCCCATTTGATAATGTAAGTTCCATCCTCGTGATTCTTCTTCAGCATTGAAACATGGAACATCGGATGTACCCCAGACAAATTTGGCAGCAAAGCCAGCTCATAAGCTACTTCTCCCATATGTCAAAGTATTTCAAATGGTCCATTGTACCTCAGGCTAATCTTGACCCGCTTACCAAATCTAATCACCCCCTTCATGGGGGATACCTTGAGCAGAACTTGTTTCCCCTCCATAAACTCCATATCTCTCACCTTTTTGTCTGCATACTATTTTTGCCTACTTGAGCGGCCAACTGTCACGATCCAAACATAGGCTCGGATTGAGACACAGGACAAGATACCCCCATAGGCTCCAAGTCGACTCATGGAATGAACATACATCTAACTCAACATAGATAAGCGGAAGATTATCATAAATAGCATGGCAGAAGTCTAAACAAACATAACATTAGAATACATACATGAATCCAACGCTGAATACATGTTATGTCAAAAAAGCCTCTAAACTAATGAGTTGATGGGAAAAAATCCCCAACTAACTCTCTCTAGTCAATTGATAAGAAGGTTCCTCGCAAGACGAGGACTCACCAACTGATATTAAGAATAGCTAACTCCGAAAGACTGACTAGCGGCAGGATGGAGTCTGGATATCAGAGCTTGTATCATAAAATGATACAGTATAGAGAATGCAGTCAGTACATTGAATGTATCGAGTATGCAAGGTAAGTAATACCACTAAGTAAATAAAATCATTAAACATGCATAATATAAAACATAATCAAGATAAGATTCTGAGAGTAGGGCTTGCATGCTATTTTCTGAAATCATGATACCAACATAACTGAACATCATAACTAAATAAAATGACCCAAAGCTGAAAATTGATAATCATAAGTAAAACTGAATATTGGGTCAAACCTGCTGAAAACATAATATCATGATTGATTTACATGCATAACTAAAATCATGGGGAACAATGGGAGACTCTTTATATAATTGACATTACCATGATAAAGATTATGTGGTCCTGACTATCACACTCAAGTGGGCAGAGCCGTCCAAAGCCTTGTCAGGGCTAAGGGCACTACCATTATATCCATATCAAGCTCAACGCCTCTTGGGGAAGGGGAAGCTCCAAGGGAGGTCCCAAAATATAAAAGAAAACCTAAGTTCTATGTAGTTCTGAGGCACAGGGTTGACTGACCCTTAGCCTACTCAGTGATAGACACTACTCCCAAAAACATGAATTTGTTCTCCATTATTTTTCAATGAAGTTGACCATCGTCTGGTGATGAACCTGAATAATGATATACATGCATAATCGAAAATCATAACATGATGAGTCTTGGCTCAAACCATACCACAAGCTGAAAATAATGGGAGTCTTGTCTCCTAAACCATGAGGTAAGTTAATTCATGAAATCATAAAACATACTTGATCATATGGGGTTTCCCAATACTTTAACATACTTGAAATCAACTTGATTCACTTTGAAAACATGAACATAATCATGGGTATATCGAAATCATACGTTATTCATAAACATCTCGTCATACTTGAACTCATAACTCATAGATCTCAACTTTCATGAACATTCATAGATGGGCATCATAGTTTAGAAAACTTGAAAACATTATTTATAATTTAAAACATTGTAAAATCCTCCCATTAATCAGAATTCATCATTTAAAATATGCTTGGATCATACCCAAGATTAAAACTTAGGAATTCATGCATTGGGTAAAAATCCCATGAAATCATCAATTAAAACATCATGAATTGAGAGGGAATTAGGCATGGGTGTGGACAATTGCACCCATTCATAGCCTTACATACCTGAAGGGATCTAATTTTACTACTTCCTTGACTGACCAAAAAGAATTGATGAAGAACTTGGAAGAACTAGGCTTTAATTACCTCTCAAACTTCTAAACTTGCATGCATGAATTAGGATGGGCTTAGAATGACTTAACCCTCTTAAAACTCACTATTCAGATCTTAAAATGATGTAGTTTAGGCCTTAGGAACATAAGAATTATGAAAAAACCCTTAATAAACTCACAAGTAAAAACAGACTGTCAGTCCTAATGAGGGACTGGATGGGTTGTTACCAGTGACCACGACTCGTGGCCACCAGTCATCAAAAACACTGCCCATCTTCCTCAAAGGGGTCCCCACGAGGGACTTAATGATCCGTTACCGGTGACCATGACTCACAGTCACCTCTCGTTTCCTTCACTGCACAAAATGCTTGATACCCAAATCTCACTTGTCCACGAATGACTTAACGGTTTGTAGTGCTGACCACGACTCGTGGTCATGTTCGTGGTCACCCAAAAGTTAAGATTCCAAACCACAGCCAATATTCACCCCACGATTCACTCCACGACTCGTGGCCTACCCCATTGGTTTTTTGGAAGGTTTTCCTCTATAGCATCCCCTCTGACTTGGTTGACTCAGAAGAAGGTAAAATTTCAGTGGTCAGATGCGTGTGAGAAGAGTTTTCAGGATTTGAAAACTTGACTCACTACCGCTCCAATTTTAACCTTACCAGAAGGATCAGATGGGTTTCTAGTGTATTATGATGCTTTTAGAGTTGTAATTGGTTGCGTTCTGATGCAACGGGGTAAGGTGATAGCCAACACCTCCAAACAACTCAAGGTTCATGAAAAGAAGTATTTGACTCATGACCTGGAGCTGGCAGCGATGGTGTTTGCATTAAAAATATATAGGCACTACCTTTATGGGGCTCATGTGGATGCTTTCACCGATTACAAGAGCCTTCAATATGTGTTCAGTCAGAAAGATCTTAATCTTCGTCAGAGAAGATGCTTGGAGCTATTGAAGGACTATGACATGAGCGTGTTGTATCACCTGGGAAAACACAATGTGGTGGTTGATGCCCTAAGCAGGATGTTTATGCAGATCGTGGCTCATGTTGAAGAAGGCAAAAAGAACTGGAAAAGGATATCCATAGGTTAGCTCGATTGGGAGTATAGTTGGTTGATACTGCTAAGGGGGAAGTAGTGGTGCAGAGTGGATCGGATTCCTCATTGGTAGTTGAGTTAAGTCAAGGCAGGATGAAGATCCCATACTGCTTAAATTGAAGGAGACGGTTCTCAGAAAAGAAGTTGAGGCTTTCCCCCAAGGAGGAGATGGTGTACTCCATTACCAAGGTAGATTGTGCATACCGGATGTGGGTGAGTTGAGAAAAAAGATGCTGGCTGAAGCACACAGTTCAAGATATTCCATCCACCCAGGTGCTACTAAGATGTACTGTGATTTACGAGATATTTACTGGTGGAACGACATGAAAAGAGATATCGCAGAATTTGTAGCTAAGTGCCCGAATTGCCAACATGTCAAAGTAGAACACCAGAGGCGGGGAGGTATGCTCAGGATATCAGCATACCCACATGGAAGTGGGAAAAAGTAAATATGGATTTTATTATAGGTCTACCTTGGACTCGCCGGCAGCATGATTCAATCTGGGTGATAGTAGACCGAATGACAAAGTCAGTACACTTCCTCCCAGTTAAAACTACAGACTCAGTTGAGGATTATGCCAGGCTTTATATCTGGGAGATGGTCCGACTTCATGGGTTTCCATTGTTTCAAATAGAGGTACCCAGTTCACCTCTCATTTCTGGAAGTCGTTTCAGAAAAGACTCGGTACCCAGATCAAGCTCAGCACAACTTTTCACCCATAGACAGATGGAAAAGATGAACGGACTATATAGACCTTGGTAGGTATATTGAGAGCGTGCGTGATTGATTTCAAAGGCTGTTGGGATGACCACTTGTCTCTCATCGAGTTTGCGTACAACAACAGCTACCACTCCAGTATCCAGATGGCCTTGTTTGAGGCATTGTATGGTAGGAGGTGTAGATCTCCTATCGGGTGGTGTGAGGTTGGTGAAGCTACACTAATCGGGGCAGACTAACTTCATGAAGCTATGCAAAAAGTACAACTTGTCGCGCCCCATTTTTCCTCGCGGAAAGAGGGATACAACATGTGACAACTCTTAAGGGTTTATGTATTTGAAGAGTCGCCACCTAACGAATTAAGGTGCGTTAGGGCACCATTCTAAGCTAAGTTTTATTTCCTAAGTCACCAGAGTTGGGCAAGGGCTTTAAATACCTAGAAAGGAAGGTGTTAGGCACCTTTCGAGGTCCACAAATGTGGATCCCGTCCGGATTCATTAATGGAGGCAAATTAGCTAAGTGAACAACGAAAGTTGATTTTAATTTAAACGTGTTTAAACCAAAATGATGAAGGAATAAATAATTAATCAAATTTAGACAAGCGAGGAGAAAGAAATTTGGATGGAATGAAACTTAAAAGTTAATTTACCTTATTTTATTTTTTAAACAATAAATACTGAATTTGTGGCAAATAAAGTAAGTAAATAATAAAAACAGAACAATTCATTAAAATATACAAACAAACAAACAACTAAACATTTATTTAATTATGGGGACGAACCTCGATGAGGCGCCTACGTATCCCTTAAGAGAATCAGGCCAAACATAGTTCTACACAAAAGAGAGATTGTTTGACCTAATGGTATCACCCCGTGCAACTTAAATAATATTTCGCAATCCTTTGAATTGCTCGTATTATTCAGCGAGCACAGATTATCATTTCCCTCTACCCGCCTAGTTAATTAATTATTAATCCTATAACGCATCTAGGTGAAGAAAACTAGCGGCCTAGTATTTTGCCTACCCGTCCCAAGCTTAACGTCCAAGAGGCGTTGGACAACTATTTTGGATTTTTGATTCTAAAGTCTTAAGGCTTTATTACAGGTGATTTGAACGTCAAAACAAACAGCAAATCAGAGTAATATAGCATTTAAACAGTCTCAAGTAGGCCTCCGTATGACAAATACAAATGTAAAACCCTAAGCATGAGTTCTAAAGATTTTCAAGAAAATATACACAAAATCTAGCTTCTAAAGGTGGACCTATGAAAAAGATTAAATCTGTATTTAAACACGACTTCTGATTATTAGATTAAACACATTAAATAAGTGATTGCAACAAAATCGTCTAACGGATAATCCATTTACTTAAAAATCGTATTATCTAAATAATTGCAAAAGAACTAACTGCAATTAAGCAAATTTTAAAATTCCACAAAAAAACCAACAATCACATATAATAAGGTTGGTTTAATGTCAAAGCGACAGACAAAGTGAAAGAAACAAGATTATCATGCACAAGTTTCAAATAAGCATGCGTCAATTCTCATAGGTATATTTTTACGATTTAAATATGCAGCCAAAAAAAAATACCTATAATAAAATTTCTACCTAATGGACATTATGGTCTAGATCAAAGTAGTATTGCTTGATGTTATATAATTCTTATAGGCGGACTTCTTAATGGACAGTATTTAAACATACTGAAAGCAATTAACTTTAGTCATGATATCTATTAGCAGTTTTACAAAGGAACTAATATATAAACAAATTAATGACCAATAATCCAGACATGTTGAACAATAATTGAATTCTAGGCATGATCATAAAACTGGTAATCAAGACTCTTAATTTATGAATGTCGAAGTAATCAGGTAGGTTTGTTAGCCGGTAGACTAACATCAAATAAGCACACCAAAACCTATTGTGATCAAATAAAACATGCTTGCATACATACACACATCAAATTCCTATAAGGATGTCTCTTAAACATTAGTGTAGGCGTGAACTCTTCAAGTTAAGAAGAAAATGCATTGATGAATCAATTTCCTATAGGCATGGTCCCTAGGAACAATAATGTGAACAGACTCAGGATAACGCAGATAACCTAAGCGTGTTTTTGACGCAGTAAATGACATAAATATGGCGTATGAATCTAGTTCAACAAGTGAGGTATCAAAATATATTTTAATTTTTATTTAATCATTCTCATGGCTTTCTTGTCAATGTAGAACAATCATGTAGGCAAAAGTAATACCCAAACGAATAAATGGCATTGACAATGATTAGCAGAATTTATTTGCATACAAGGCCAACTTATGAACGTGAATCCTAATTATAACAGTTAAAGAATCTTTCACGGCGTGACTTAATAAAATGTTCTAAAACCGTAAACATAGTTTAGTCAAAGTTTATTATCACGTAGTTTAAGAAAAATTAAACCTAAACCCTTTGAATATTCTATAAGCATGACTTTTATGTCACACATAGTTAACTAAATTAATTTGAACGAGATTGATTAGCATGGGTTATAAGAATCCTATAGGCATGCATTTTAGGCGGGATTAGCAGTAAAAAAAAAGTAAGGAAAAAATACAATCCCCAC
The DNA here is from genome assembly GCA_018107945.1 of Datura stramonium. NCBI lineage: Eukaryota > Viridiplantae > Streptophyta > Magnoliopsida > Solanales > Solanaceae > Datura > Datura stramonium. The sequence continues at coordinate 225,697 of JACEIK010000787.1, forward strand.
CCCCAAACCCCTTTCCACTATTTATCATCGTTTTTACAATTATTACAAAATGGGAAAAACAAAATAATAAATAAATACAAACATTAAAATGAAATTAATAAATAAATCCTTGGTCCTTTGTATCCCGAATGACTCTTCAATACTTGAATTCGTATGAAGACCTGTTACGTAATGAAAACAAAACAACAAACCTATATTGACACCCTAGACCTAAAAGCAAATCATATTTAAGCCTGTATTCACATAGGGAATAAAGTATCATAGATTCAAAATCAAAACTACTATAACAATATACATGTTGTCACACAGGAGACCCATTGAAGTGTTGGTAATCAGATGCTCAATGAAGATAAGTGAATAAGGACCGCATGCTTCCCCAATTTCATTCTTGGGAAGATCCTTCTTTCGTTCATAGATCCACTTTTTGTTGAGTAACTTGGGCAGTAAGTGATCGAACATTCCACTCTTTTTCAAGAACCTAGGCCATAATTCCATCACTGACTGAATATATTGGAAGAACTCATCTTCTGGGTAGCAAGGAATGTTTCAACCATAAGTATTTATCACTCCATCATTGATCATGAATTTAAGAGCGATAAAATATTTCTTTTCGAGGGTCATCATAGTGAATATTCTTTTTGCCCAAGTCATGGGACACCTCCTGGGTAGGGCCTAACACCTTTGTAATAATCAAGAAAATAATCAGTGAAATTATGTTCATCAAGGCTTTGTTTCAACTGGATAGCACCCGGCTTTAGACTCTCCTCACTCAACTGATTATGCACATCTTTCATGAAGTTGTAAAAGTTAAGATCCAGGATTATGTCTGTGGGATTATAGTGGTTGCGGTAGTCTATATGTATATTATGCATTAGACATAATATTTCATATATATACTACAAAAAAAGATAGTTAGTTATTGCTGCAGCAACTCAATAAAATTGCTGCAACAGGTGCAGTTGTTGCTGCATCTATTGCAGCAGCTCAATAAATATATTGCAACAGATGTAACAACTATTGCATTTGTTACAGCAGCTCAACAAATATATTACAGTATATGCAACAACTATTGCATCTGTTGCAGCAAATTCATTGAGTTGCTGCAACAAATGCAACAGTTGTTGCATCTGCTGCAGCAACTCAATGAAATTGCTGCAATAAATGCAGTAATTGCTGCATTTGCTGTAGAAGCTTAATAAAATGCAACAATTTCTTAATTGAATATAAATAGGAGTTATAAAAACTTACCCAGTCCTCTCACCACCTATCCATGTTAGTCATGCACTCAAAGTCTTGATAATTAAATTCATGTATTGTGTACAGGTTCTTGGTTGATCTCTTGAGCTTGATCATCTGCTGAATTTTCTTTTTCTTCTTATCATCTGCATACTTGTAAAGATTTACTGATAGTCTCTCCATTGGCTGATTAGCCGTTATCTTAGGTGTACCAACAACCTTTTTCTTTGCACTTGTCAGTGTCCTAGAAATTTGATTTCTCCTCCTCTTTACACCTATAGGAGTAAAAGGCTCTGATATCCTTGAAGACGGATAGATACCCCTCTCGGAAATCAATTTGTTTATGGTTGCCTTTGTCACTAATTGTGCTTCTATCAAAGTCTCAATCTTTGAAAGCAACATATTCATATTTTCATTGCATTTGAGACACTCACAAGCACAAAAAGGCACCTTTGAGGTACCAACAGCTAAAGATCTACCCAACATATATGGAGTATCTTCTTGATGAACTTCCTCAACAGCCAGAGTATATCTGCCACCAGCACCACCAACATCAAGTGGAGTATATCCACCACCACAACTATGATGATCATCATATGTTCTTGTTGCATCACCAGACTGCATAACTTCCCACAACTTCATTAATTACTTTGGAAGCAGCAGCATCTTTTTCCACCCCAGCCAAATCCCTTTTGATGGTCGTCACTCCGGCCAGATCTCCCTTTAACTTATCAATTTTTTGGTCCGGAAAAGATTCCAAGGGCTCAAACTTACTAAGAAATTTCATCTCCAACTCTTCTTTTGTTGGAACAATCCATGGGTGCACAATATATGTGTCAAAATAGACATATTAAAATAACGCAAAATAAAGAAAAACAACAACTGCTTAAGTTGCTCAAACAATTTCTACATGTAGAATTTATTGCAACATTGAATCTTGTTCCTAGAAATCTGATCTAGGACGAACTTGTGATAACCCAAAATAGTAGTCCCATGAAGCTTCTTTTTCATCAAATTCTACCCTAAGGACAAATTACGCGTTCGACGATCGGCCAACTTGGAGAAAAATTGACTTTCTATTAGCAGTTGCTGAGTCATTAGGTTTGTATTGAATATTGATGAACCAACGACTTCCTATTGGAAGTCAGTTTATATCCAAGCAAGTTGCTTAGAAATAAACCGACTTTCAATAAGAACCTGCTGGTTCATCAATCTTCAATAGCAAACTAATGAATCAGCAGCTTCCGATAGAAAGCCAATTTATCTCAAAGTTGATCGATCGTCGAACATGTATTTTGTCCTTAGGGATCACTTGATGCTAAAGAAGAATACAAGTGACTTCTAAAATTGATTAAACACAAGTCACCACCCAACAACTATGAACCTATTGTAACAGCTAACCAATTTGATGGACAAGGTATAATAAGTACAACAGTTGTTGCAATAGATTAATAGTTGTTGTGGAAGCAGACTAAGAGTTGTTGCAACAACTCCACATGTAGAATTTAATACAACAAAATCAGATCTTATTCATAGAAACTAAATCTAGAAAGAATTTGTGATAATCCAAAATAGTAGGCACTTAGAGCTTTTTTTTCGTTTAGGATTGTCCAAGAATAAATTTGCACGTTCGTCTGATCCGCCAACTCGAAAACAAACTGACTTTCAATTAGGAGTTGGTGATTCAGTAGTATCTTACTGAGCATTGATGAACCAACAGCTACCTATTGAAAGTCGGTTCATATCTGAGCAGTTTGCTCAGAATTAAACCGACTTTCAATAGGAACCTGCTAGCTTATCAATGTTCAATAAAACTAATAAATTAGCCACTACCAATTGAAAGTCATCTCATTTTTGAGTTGACCCAGCAGTCGAACTCTTAATTTGTCCTTGGGAGAGTCCTGAATTCTAAAAAAGAATCCAAATGACTTCTAAAATTGATTAAACACAAGTTCAGCAACTTCACCTCTTGTTTGAATAAATCAAACAATTGAGTGAGTTGTTGCAACAACTTCAATAGTTGTTTGACAAAATCAAACAGTTGCTGGAGTTGTTGCAACAAGTTCAACAACTGCTTGATTTTATTTCAACAACTGAGGATTCATCTCGTCTGACAGAATCAAAAAACTTAGTGAGTTGTTGCAGCAAATTCAATAGTTGTTTGACAAAATCAAGTAGTTGCTGGAATTATTGCAACAAGTCCAACAACCTTTTGATTTTTTTCAACAATTGAGAAAGTTTTTGCAGCAACTTCAGCTCATGTCCGACAAAATCAAACAACTAAGTGAGTTGTTGGATCTTGTTTGATTTTGTCAGAGACGAGTTTAAGTTGCTGCAACAACTTTCCCAGTTGCTGGAATTGTTACAACAAGTCTAACAACCGTTTGATTTTTTCAACAACTGGGGAAGTTGTTGCAGCAAATTCAACTCGTGTCTGACAAAATAAAACAACTGAGTGAGTCGTAAACAAGCTCTAACAACTCACTCAGTTGTTTGATTTTGTCAGACACGAGCTGAAGTTGCTACAACAACTTCCCCAATTGTTTGACAAAATCAAATAGTTGCTGGAGTTATTGCAACAAGTTCAGCAACTGCTTGATTTTATTTCAATAACTGAGGAAGTTGTTGCAGCAACTTCAGCTGGTGTCTAACAAAATCAAACAACTGAGTGAGTTGTTCCAGCAACTTCAACAGCTGTTTGACAAAATCAAATAGTGGTTGGATTTGTTTCAACAAGTCCAACAACAGTTTGATTTTTTTCCAACAATTGAAGAAGTTATTGCAGCAACTTCAGCTCTTCTTTGACTAAGTCAAACAACTACTAAGGTTGTAATAATAGATTCCAAAGGTATATAATTGTGTAATGAGACTTACCGAGTCTCTAGGGGGTTAAATAGATCAATACCAACTGTTTTGCTATTCTTCGCAGCCAGTTATTTGAGGATCCGCGGAGAAGACACTTCTTCTGGAAAGTCCTTAACTTGATGCCGAAGGTGAGGAATAACTTCAAATGCCCCTTCCTAGATAAAATAAAGTCATAGAGGATCAGTATAATGGATGAAGTCAAAAATAATAAATAGTCAAGCTAATAAAATTTACCATGAAAGCCCAAGGAAAGCCATATAGGTTGATGGTCTTCACGTTTGACTTTAACTCCCTCAACAGATATTCAACTGTGAGCTTGAAGTTTTCTCTGTCCCATGGATAGGCATTGAATTCTTCATAGTCTATGGAGAGTTTAATCCAATCAGAAGAGATGTTCTTTCCAACATCTCTTGCACAAAGAATACTATGCACAAATCAAACTAAGCATAGCGACTTTTTCACATTTCTCAGAATTGTTTTGGATTTCAAATGTTCAAGAAGTTTCTTTTCCTTTATCTTTTTCCACCTAACTTGAACAAATCCTCACCCTTGGTTTCCTATTTGGCTCCTCCAACACAAAGAGGAGAATGACAGTTTGATCCTGTCATAAAAACAAACTCCTTCATGTCAAAACAAATAGGCATGCCGCAGTAATTAATCAAAATCTCATCCTTTTTGTCACAAACCATCCTGCGTCGTAGGAGACTGTACACTATAGTCATTTGAAATCTTGGAGTGGTGTCATCGGGTAGGTCAAAACTTTTCAAAACAACTTCTCTTAAAGAATTTCATTAAATCATTTTCTCTTAAGATCTTTCTGAATTCCGTAAATCCTCTACCCATATTTGATCTAACCATAATATCACCCTCTAAATATCCATGCACATCCATCAGCATCTTCAAGTTGTTGTTTTTAAACCTTATATTTTTTATAACTATCTCAGTGAAAGTTGTGCTTGGATCTCTTCTACTACTAGATACCTCGACAGGAGTAGAGCGGACATTCTCATCATTCTTTTCTTCTGTTTTATCATCGGCTGTTGTGATTTTCTCATCAGTATCATCATCATCATTATTTTCATCTACCCCATCTTCATTATCACCTTTCTCATTTTCATTATCACCTTCCCCATCTTTATCATCTTCTCCATCTTCATTATCACCTTCCCCATCTTCATCATCTTCTCCATCTTCATTATCTTTAGAAGCATGTCCACTTTCAATTTGTTCTTGCGAGGAATCATCTTCATCTACTTCAGAGGCTTCTTTAGCCTCTAAAGCGTCATTTTATTGCTTCGGGCTTGATGCGGCCTCATTTTCCACTATGACTCCTGCTTGGTCAGCAAGCACATCCAGATACTCTGGACTCTTAGGTTTATCATTTATTTCTTCCGCTTGAGCCTTAGTTCTTTTTGATCTTCTAGAAGCAACAACACTTCTACGGGTACTTCTTGATCTTTTTGAAGTCATTTTGTCTGTAAAATATGAAACAAAACATAAACCAACAATTAATTTAATCATTCAGTCAAAATAAACAGTGAAAACAACTGCTGCAAATCAAACAAGTAAAATAAATATTGATTTGTTTTTCAACAGGTGTTTGAGTTATTGCAACAACTTCAACAGTTGTTTGATTTTATCCAAAAGTTGTTGAAGTTATTGCAACAAGTACAACAACTGTTTGATATTTACCAACAACTGTGGTAAAAAACAAACAGTTGTTGACCCCTATTTACTCCCTGAATTATGAAACAACAATGGGTACAAAGACAGCATCAACAAGTTGTGCAACAACTTCAACTCTTTTTTGGCAAATATTAATTTTTTTTCAACAAGTGTGAGAGTTGTAGCAACAACTTCAATAGTTGTTTGATTTTATTCAACAGTTGCTGATGTTGTTGCAACAAGTACAACAACTATTTGATTTTTACCAATAACTGTGGAAGTTATTGCAACAACTTCCTCAGCTGTTGAAAAAAATCAAACAGTTGCAGACCCCTATTTGCTCCCTAAATTATGAAACAACAATGAATACAAAAACAGCACCAATAAGTTGTTGCAACAACTTTAGCTCTTGTTTGGCAAATAATAATTTTTTTTCAGCAGATGTGTGAGTTGTTGCAACAACTTCAACGGTTGTTTGAAAAAACCAAACAGATACTAAGGTTGTTGCAACAAATTGTAAACTTGTTGCAAAAACTCCAATGACTTATTGTAGGGGTGGGTGTTTGGACCATCGAATTGGATATGAGAACTTTGGTTTGTATATTTAGTTTTTGAATTAAAAAAATACAATTCAAAATTAAATCTAAATAAATTTGGATTGGATTAGATTTTTTAAGTCCAATTTTGAATTAATCGGTTTGAATTTTTTAAATTTTTGGTTTTGAGTTTTGAGTGTTTTAGGTAGGTTATAACAATTACCAAACTTAATCCACCTAATAGTTTTCTTTTTGAAATTTATAACTCTCTACAATTAACAAGAATTGAGGTAACTCTACCACCCATGTCGTGTATTAAATTTTACTTGCTCGTGAATTATTTTACATTTTTATATTTGATTAATAAAAAATTTCATATTGATTTAATATTGTGATGGATCGTAGGTATTAATCTATTGGACCTTGAAAATTGAACTTATTAGTGTTGGACATATATAATATAAGTAATTGACTAGGGTTAATATAAGATATAAAAATTTAAAATTTTCGGATATCCAAAAATCCATAATACTAAATCCAATATCCAATCCAAAATTCATAAATTTTAAAAATGAAATTCGAAATTAAATCTATAATTTAAAAATTCAACCCAAATATCCAAAAGAATTCGGATTTCGATTTAAATTTTTGATTGGCCCATACTATGCCCACCCCTAAGTTGTTGCAACAACTTCAGCAACAACTGTTTGATTTATTTCTGTAGTTGAGGAAGTTGTTGCAACAACTTAACCTCTTGTTTGACAAAATCAAACAACCGTTGAGGTTGCAAAAATATTTCGTTGCAATAACCTCAGCAACTTCTGATTTATTCAAACAAGTACGGAAGTTGCTGCAACAACTTCTTCAGCTGTTGGAAAACAAATCAAACAACATCACAATATTTTTTTTATACAACAATGACTACAACAACAATGACCACAAGAAAAACAAGTCCCTACCAGTGACAATATTTTAAAAAAATACAATAAATACAACAAATAAAGTATACAACAAATAAAGTCATCCAACAACAACATAATATGTGAAACCCATTTTCTTCTTCTTCCTCTTCTTTAACAAAAAATCATCACCTTTAGTTCGAAAAATCAAAAATTCTAACTGTTCAACACAGAGTTATATTTCACAGAAGTGAAAAAAATAACCTTTAAGCAGAATAGTGTGCGTCTATGGCTCACTGGCGTCGATTGGGCTCACTGGCGTGATGATTTCTGAAGAAAAATTACTTTGGAAGAAAATGAAGCGCAGTGAAGAAGAGAGGAAGAGAGAACAACAGTTGAGTGAAAGAGGAAGAAGAATAGACGTGTGTTGGGAGTTGGGGTTTTGAATTAATGGATTAGGTTATTTTATATTTTTTAAGAGATTAACAAGTTTTAAATATTACACTTCACACCCCATTTAACTTAATCATAATAATTTAAAGAAAATTTTGACCAAAATTGATCAAACTTGTTATCTTTTTTAATTACAAGACTTTTTTGCCCCCATCAAACTCATTTACCCCTTTAACCTGTTGAGTTTTCCACATTTGTTCATCTCATCTATCCATCGATCTGAATCTATTCTTCCCACGAGACACATAGGGAAAGGCTTTTAAAAAAAAAAAAAAGAATTCATTGAGTTCTTTTTATGTAGGTCAGTTTGTTTTCCAATTTCATGGTTGTTATCGTTATTATATTTTTATTTTGTCATTAATTTGTTTCTTTTTACATGACATTTATTCTTCTCCAGACTTTAAAGAAGTACTATTTCTGTTCTTTTCATCTTCACAATGGTGTACCGAGAGGAGAAGGTATTTCAAGATTTGTCTTTAGTTCATGGAAGAGGAATATTTGCGGATTGATTGTGATGAGTCTTGACAATTTACCGTTCCAGATAATTTCCTAAATTCAAGGTTATCAGATTTAGAATTTTGAAGATATTTGCTTTTATTTAAAGTGTTTTAATTGGTGTTATTCATGCTGATCCATCATCTTCTTGTAACACTTCTTGTAAATATTCAATGTTTTATATGTTATCTGTTATTTTCTTCCTTTAGTCTTTAGTTATAAATCGTCCAACTCAATACTCTTGAAATATTTTAGTATAAACATTTCTTGACGCCTTTAAAAGTCCGTAATTGTGTTGAACTATTCGTGTTAGTGTTAAGACACCCAATTTTATTCCTCCTTCCATCCTTCCTACCATTTGCTTCTTTGAGCTTTTATAGAATAATAT
>JACEIK010000788.1:8947-19066 GCA_018107945.1 Datura stramonium
AAAATCTCTAGAAAGAATTACTTCTATGATCAATAAATTAATAAATTTAAAGCGGTCAAGCCGTTATATGGAGAAGCTAAACTCAAGAGGAATTAGATGGATAGCAAAAATGGGGAGTTGTTTAAAATACAAGTTTTTGCATGAATTATTCCTATTGGCCTAACTCTAATTTTTGCGCTTTAAATTTATGGTCTTTGATCTTTGCCCTTAATACTTATTTAATGAAATTATGACCTAATTTTATTGGGGAACATTAATTTCACAAGGCAAAACATTTTAGAGAAAGTTTACCTCTGGACATAAGTTCTATAATATTTGATTCCCAAGCCAAGACTTTTAGAGAATTTGTGTCTTACGGCATAACTTCTTCCATTGAACCTACGCCCTATGACACAACTTGTGCCATTGGACTTATGTCTTAAGGCATAAGTTATGTTGTTAAACTAGTGTCTCGAGCTTAATTTCTTTTGCCTTCAAGCATAACTTGTGTCGTTGCACTCATGCCTTGGGCATAATTTCTTTTGTCTTGAGACATAACTTGTGCCACTGAAAGCATAATTTATACCTTGAGCTCAATTTCTTTTGTCTTCGAGCATAACTTGTGTGACTGCACTTATGCCTTGAGCATAATTTCTTTTGTTTTTGGGCATAACTTATGCCTTGAACATAATTTGTTGTGCTTTGAGACATAACTTATGCCACTGAATTTATGTCCTAAGACACAAGCTGTGTCATTGAACTTAGGCCCGAGGCATGACTTTAATAAAACTTGTGCCTTGCAAATTTTCTTTTGCCTTTGAGAATTTTTTTGTTTTTATTTTTTTGTTGTTAAGGATATTTCTGATTATTCTTTTTATTACTTCAAATTTCGAAAGATAAAAGCCAAAGACCAGCAATTTTAAAAACAAAAATTAAAAACCACCCCATAACAAAAAAAAAAAAAAGTGCGCATGTCCGTTAAAATATGCAAAGGATTGTGCATGACTGAAAAATAAAAATAAAGTATTACTGCTTTTCAATTATCTTGTTATTTAATATGATCAACAGATTTGGAGTACGAGTATCTGTTATTGGAGGTAGATCCGAACTACCCCTAACATTACAGAAAGGCATAGAGTTAACAGAAGAGGCCACCAAAGCCAACGAAGGACTTCATCTTATGATGGCACTAAACTATGGAGGGCATTATGACATGTTGCAAGCAACTAAGAGCATTGCTAGTAAAGTGAAGGATGGTCTTCTACAATTAGAGGATATTAACAACACATTATTTGAAGAAGAACTCTCTACCAAGCACGCCAAGTTTGTTAAACCTGACTTACTCATAAGGACAGGGGGAGAACAGAGAATCAGTAACTTCTTATTGTGGCAGCTCGCTTATTCTGAATTGTACTTTACAAAGACTCTATTTCCTAATTTTGGAGAAGAAGCTTTCAAGGAGGCCATACTTTCCTTTCAACGAAGACATAGACGTTTTGGTGGACACACATATTGAGACATTACCTTTTGTATTAGTTCTCTTATTTTATGCAAGTGTGTGTATTTCATGCTCTGCATCCTTTCATGAACTTATCGGCCAAATAAAAGGTTTGAAGCAGGAGGGCTTTGATTTCTTTATGCAGCACCCTTAGTCTTATCTATTATGATCTTCGACGTATGTAGATCTGTGCAGATAATGGGATTAGTAATTAAATTCACTATGGATATAAACAACTACTGAAGCAACCTTCACTGGCAATCCTAAACCTGCTTCTCCAAGATAGTAGTACTGTTTTACTAGCATTAATGTCATCCTTATAGTTTCCGATTGAAAAAAATCACTAAGACATATAGTCCCGATATTCATACACCACAACTGGTTCTGCAAATTCTAGGAAGCAGCCAACAAGTCTTGGCACATTTTTGAGAAGTAATTGTTATATATAGGTACATATCGTTTAGTCATATAACTTTTGGAAAGGAGTACTCTCTTTTCGGAGCAATTGTCCAAGTGAACTTGAACAAGGATACAAGAAGCACTCTACAACATGTGAGTAGCTTCAAGAATTTCAGCTAATGGCAGTGGCACCATTAGCTTTATATATTGAACATTATTCTGTAGGTCGTCCACTACTAGATCTCCTACTATGTCTTAACTACTCCAGAGACAATTTTCAATATACTGAAAACTAGTTAGATTTGAAACTACTCGATAACCAAAAGGTACGAACATCTACTGAAAAAACATTTGATAGGTGAGACGAAAATCAAAGAATCGTTGTTAACTATATATGGCTTCACAGTGTCACTATTGCTTTGTGCAGTCGCAAAGTATTAGAAATTTAGACATCTTTTGTATGCTCTATACCTGTAGAAGATGGGAAAACTTGTCCTGCTTGAAGGAGAGAAAGAGGAAGAGTTCTATCGAAGAGATCAACGGATTCCAGATGCCAAGCAATGAACTCTAAGCAGTCTGCACGGGTTCTTCTAAAGCACATTTGAAGAACTGTGCGTGCAGGTAATTTGGCCCCCAAAAAAATTGGGAGTTCATCCAGACATTCCAAAAGCAGCATGCTGCTGCTGTAAGTTTAGCTCTCGTAGAAAATATTAATCCAGAGTGGGGCTTGACGTCAGTGGCATAGAGGGAAATGATCAAGAAAATGAAGGCAAGATACGTACATCTAATCCTAGTCATCAGGATCCATTTCCTCATCCTGTTCCAGGGATGGAATTGCATCAGTTCCATTGTATCCTTCAGATTCTGACTGCCCGTCTAAATCAGTCTCATCTTCTTGAGAATCAACTTCATCAGCATTAGTCTCTTGCGCTCTTAGTTGTTGCATCCATTTGGGGCACTCGTCCTGCCCTTCAAACAACAGATGGAGATTGTTCTTTCCTGAATGCACAATATCAGTAGCCTTGACAGTTGAACATGAGCATTCTGGAATAGGGTGAGAGAGGAAAGACTTTGTTTTTGATAGATTAGATTCCTGCAAAAGGCCCTCTTCAACCAGGCTTTTGTTGAGATGTTCTCTGACAGCAACAGTCCAATTACGCGGTGGATAATACAGATGATCGACAGTAGTATTAAAGAGCTCTGCAAGATATTTCCTGCTTATACAAAATATATTTTAGGAAGTGAAGGTAAAATAAAAAGAAATGGATAAACACCAAACAAAGAAAGGACCAGGAGTGTTGTTAGTTTACCTGTTTGGCCGATATGTTCTTGCAGATGCCATCTCATAAAGTCGGTGTCCCATCACCAAGCTCGCAAAATCAGGCCCACTACCATCATTGTCAAAACCAGGAAAAAAGACTTCAGCGTCCACCGAGACTATGTAATCAAGAGCATCCCATAGCAGTCGGTGTGCTTGCTCCCTCTGATCATTGGGAGAAGGTTCTGGTTCCATATCTTTCTCTGCAATCCACCCGTACCAGCCTTCTTTTTCATGTCGATAAATGGGTCGATCAGGAGGAGGTGGTAGAGGCCTTGGGCGGGGCCCAGCCTTGTCCCATTCTGCTTTTAGTTGATTTGGGCTTTTTACAGGTAAAAGCTGATCAGGATCAGGAATAAGGGGGGTTTCATAGCCTACTAAATTGGATAGCTCTTTTTTGCTGCACAAAGAAGTACGATCAACTAAATTGGTGTACATGGCGCGTAAAGGAATCATAACCCGTTGTCCGCCGAAGGTTTCAGAACCTGATAGGTATATTCTTGTCCTAGGTGGATAACCCATGGCTCGAAGCAGAAGGCCAACCTAAATTTTGCAAAAATGTATAAAGAACTAAGAAATAGAATGAGGACAACCATGCATATTAACAATTATCCTCCGTCTGTAATTACAAAATAGGAGGATTAAAAAATTATTAACCATAACATGAATGTGACGTCTGCTTAAAATTCCCTTTTTCCTTTTCTCCTTTTCTTTTTTCCCTTTTTCTATAACTGTGTGTTTGCAACAAATTTTAAAGTGATGAAAAATTGACTGCAATCACAAATAAAATATGAAGAAACAGAGATTTTATTCACTAAAATTGTGAGTACAAATCCGTATATAGCCTGGATTCTTCAATGAAAATTTTCTCCATAATTCGACGGTCGTCAGTGGCCTATTTCTTGAATGTAGGATGATTTGGATCGACATTTTTGCGATGTATCTGATCGCTAGGAACATCCTGCAGTATCTGATATTTGATCTTTTTATGAAATCCCAAGAGTTTATGAGATTTCGATATGCCCTGTCCTAATCTCTTTATGATTATCCAAGGATTTATGGGATATTCGAAATGCTCCTTCAAGGGAATATGTGTCCCTTTTTATAGGCGTGAGCAAGGATTTAGGGTAAAATATAGCTTCCAAGAAATCTTAACTGACCTTAGAATTTGAAAATGGATTGAACTCGTCTTGTAGAGTCTTATCCTAAGAATTTGAAGATGGATTAAACTCGTCTTGTAGAGTCCTGTTCTAAATCCGGTAAAATTGCAATGTCTACATCGTAATGTCCAGGCCAGCTTTATATGCACCTCGACTAATTTCACGGGATACCCGTCACCTCCCATCAGCAAACAGGTACGAGTAACTCTGTCCACCAAGCTAGGACAGATGAAAAGAAGTCACATAGTGTTTTTGTCTCTGTTGGAATTTGAACCTGGGACTTCATGATTCTCAATCCACTTCATTGACTCTGTCACACCTTTTTCTCCTTTTTCTTTTTTCGACTAACAGTTCCAATTTAAGCAATGGTTTCCTCTTTAAGGATTTTTTTGGAAAGAAGACAGTAGCAGAAAGCAATAAAGAACATCAGCTCAGTTAGTGAAGCAATCTCTTGTTTTTTCTGAAAACTGGTAATATTATATTCCTCGGCATTAAGGATATGACGGGGACCTTCAAAAAAAAAAAAGAGAGAAAACAGAAAAGGAAACACTTACAAAGATCCTAACTTATCTACAAGCTAGTTTGTTTCCTCTGTACCTTTCCTTTTACACCAAAATTAAAAAGATTTATACAATTCCACTTAACTTTCTGAATGGAATTGGACCTATCTTCGAACTTCTACTATTCCTCTTTGTTACAGTCCCCTGATATAGATCTAGTTATGGGACACTGCAAGACGAAATCAGATTTTTTTCTTCCTACGACCCATGGCACTGGTTCGTTAAGAGAGAACCTGCAATCTCTCGAGTTAAAGTACTCAAAAACTGGAATAATTTTCTGCTCATCTTTCCATTGAATACAAATAACTTTAAATACAACACTGGTGGATTAACCGCCCACCTAATAACAAGGAGAGAACTTCCTACTACCACTGAAATGAGAAATTGGAGGAATAACCTCTTTACTGAGAATTACTACAAAAGAAATAGGAAAACATAGTTAATAGACAAGCTGAAGTAAACTACTCTCTGATTTCTTTAAATTTTCCATGTGTAAACTGTTGGTAGACTAAAGAGGTGCTAACATTACTCCTCTACTTCAAATTGCACTTGTCCTCAAGCAATAAGTATGGAAAGTACTAGTATTTCCCTCTTTTTCAGCAAATTCTTCCTCATCGTCAATGGAATCAATCCAAAATAATTTCTTGCACGGATGGCCCCGAGTGAATAGTTCATCACAGTTGAAACAGAGTCCCTTTAGCCGTCCTTCATCCATTTCAGATCTGGTCAATTTCTTCACATGTTTTGCAGATTGTTTAGGTGAGAAATTTGTTGTCTTTGATCTACAAGCATCTAACAATTGAGACCAAAGGGGTTGTTCCTTGTGTTCATAAAGACAGGAAATGCTCATACACACAGCCAAATCTGGAGGATTATGCAACTCTACCTCAATTGCTATTTAATCAGTAAGACCACTGATGTAAAATTCAATTTTCTGCGCTTGTGTAAGGGTACCAGCTCACGAAACCAATTGCTCAAACCTTTCTTGTTAATCTGCCACAGATCCAATTTGGTGTAACTTAGTCAACTCTCCCAACTTTTGACTTCTAACTGGTGGTCCAACACAAAGGTTGCATTGACGCTTGAACTCATCCCAAGAGCATTGAGGCATATATTTCTCTAGTTGAAGAAACCAGAGTTGTTCAATTCCTTCAAAATGAAAAGAAGCAAGTCCAATTATTTCTTCTTCTAGTGTCAAAAGAAATGCTCGCACCTGTTCAGCCATCCCAAGGGGTCCTCGTGGCCACGAAATCTTGGAAAATCCAACTTTGTATATTTAGGAATCATGGAATTCTCACTAATTTCTAATCCTAAACCTGCAACCACTGTTTTACCTTTCCAACCTCGACTGTAACTGCCATTTTTAGTTGCTTCAACATCCGCCTTTGAATTTGCTAAATCTTTCCTGAGTGCATCCAAGCGAGCATTTATGGTTTCTAATCTTACTTAATTGGTTGCGCGTTCTTCTTGGAACGAAGTCAATAGTTGTGCCAATTGTTGCTGGATTAGATTTTCCATAACTCCCTTCTTTAATACGAAGTTTTCATGGTCCGCTGATATGGATCTAGTTATGGGATGCTGCAAGATGAAATTAGATGTTTTCTTCCTACGTCCTATGGCCCTGGTTCGTTAAGAGAAAACCTGCATCTCTTGAGTTAAAGTACTCAAAAACCCCTGGTTCGTTAAGAGAAAACCTGCAGCTCTTGAGTTAAAGTACTCAAAAGCCCCTGGTTCGTTAAGAGAAAACCCGCATCTCTTGAGTTAACGTACTCAAAAACTGGAACAATTTTCGGCTTATCTTTCCATTGAATTCAAATAACTTCCAATGCAATACTGGTGGATTAACCACGGTCCCCTCATATGGAACTAGTTATGGGACGCTGCAAGATGAAATTAGATGTTTTCTTCCTACGACCTATGCGCTGATTCATTAAGAGAAAACCTGCATCTCTTGAGTTAAAGCACTTAAAAAACCCTGGTTCGTTAAGAGAAAACCCGCAGCTCTCAAGTTAAAGTACTCAAAAAACCCTGGTTCGTTAAGAGAAAACCCGCATCTCTTGAGTTAAAGTACTCAAAATCTGGAACAATTTTCGGCCTATCTTTCCATTGAATTAAAATAACTTTCAACGTGATACTGGTGGACTAACCACGTGCCTAATAACAAGGAAATAACTTCCTATTAATTCAAAGGAATCTGCTTCCTTGGCCCTCAAACTCTGGTTCTCACCCATCTCAGATGATTTTTAAGCTTTGTTTCTTCCTGGAATCTGCTCCCTTGGCCCTCAAACTGTGGTTCTCACCCATCTCAGATGATTTTTAAGCTTTGTTTCTTCCTTGTTCTCCAACCAACCACCACATTCATGTCCAATCTTTTCCATTACATCTTTGTTCCATAGTTGAAGAGGGAGCCCTAACACCCTAATCCAAAACCAGTCGAACCTTGTTTGGACTGGAAAAGCACCCTTCGTCGGCGACCACCAATCAAGTTTCAGGGAAATTCCCTGTCTTCTCCAATTCCCCATAATAATATTTTCTGCAACTTTCCTTGTCTGAAATTCAAAAAGAAACTAGAACCCATTCATATCATAAACTTGGACAATTTGAGCACCCTTGCAAGTCTGCTGAGCCCATCTCCTTACATCATTGAAAGTAGGAGCCTGCTCTCCACCATTGAATCTACCAACGAGATAACTTTGATAAAAATCAATTTCTTCAAAGTTTGAGTTCGTCTTCAGCAGGTGCTTCTCCTTCAATTCTTCAATCTACTTTAGATTTTGTTTGAAGTTATGCAAAACCTCCTTGTAATTCCCTTCTTCCCTAATAAATGTTTTGCCACTTGTTTCCCTTGATGTAATATCTTCACCAAGAGTGAGATTCTTTCTATTAATGAAATCCTTTACTATTTTAGCAACTCCCCCACCCCTCATTAAATATGTTTTCTGGAAGAACGACTGATCTATTTTGCCCCTTAACAGTATTGGCTGATATGAAGCGACCGTATTTATTGAACTTCCGAGATCAATAAATACTGGTAGAAAAATCTTGACAACTCCACGACCTTAAGCTCGTTTCTTTGTCATATGAAGCTTCCTTTGGCCTTCTGCATAACCACAAAAGAACCCCCTTGCTAAGAACAATCCTTCTAATCGAGAGTCTAGCACTCTCCACCCAATCAAACCATCTTTCTTTAAAAGAAATAGTTTCCGTGAGATCGTATGACTTTTCCCCTAATTTGAAGTATAGCCTGTTCTCCATGGTTTCAAGTAAACATATACTTTCCCCCTAATCTAAAGTATAGTCAGTTCTCCATGGTTTCAAGTAGGGGTGATCATAGTTTGGATAAAAACTGATCCAAACCGAAAACCGATTAAATAAATCGATACTCTTTCGGGTTGGTTTGGGTTTGGTTTAGTTTTAAATTTTTAAAAACCAACGATAATTGGTTTGATTTTGGTTTAATTAAAAAAATGAAGAAAAAAACAAACCGAACCAGGCCGACAAACTATGCATACAATGTTTATAATTAATTTTTATGAACAATTTTAAATATCTTATCATAATTTTTTTTATGTCGGCTTGTAATTGTGCTATCAATTCTTGAGTGAAGCATGTCTAGTTGGTGTTTAAGTAGATTTAACTTTTGTATCGATGGTTCTGTTAATTCTCTTGAACCTGTGCAAGTTTCTTTTGCAGATTTATTCTGGGCTCTAACTTATGTGTAGCTTTTTACAGTAAATCAAAATTACCATGAACTTCATGAAGTTTATTTACAATTTTTCTCCATAAGGATTAGTCAATCTTTCTTGTGCCATTGGACAGATAAGGTTTCAGGAATCTTTAGCATTCTAGTATTCTAGCTTACACAAAATTATCATATACTCGTTGCATTCACATTGGAAGCCTCCAATTCTAATTAAGTCACTGCATAGTTAAATATATTAGACATATTTAGAGTATATATTAATGAAATGATATTACATTTACCTAATAAAAATTGTCACTTTATTTGTTTGCTTAATGTCAAGAAATAATAGTTAAAAAAAAAGAAGACGAAGAAGAAGAAAAGGGTATACATTTATGTATAGTAAAAAAACGAACAATCGAATCAAACTGAACTAAAATCGATAACAACCAAACCAGTAAATATATATTATATTTGGTTTGGTTTAGTTTTAGTTTTAACTAAAAACAGACCCAAACCGAACCGTGAACACCCCTAGTTTCTAGTAACATAATTCTTTGGCTGGGCTGCAATACTAATCAAAAGATTATAAACAAGAAAAAGGTTTTAATCAATAATCACAGTGAGTGATTACTGTTGGCAGAAGGAAAGGGTCTAATTCCGGTGGTCCATGCAGGAAAAATGAGCTTCTACAATCCTAGAAAGTAGGACAGAGAAAAACCTTAGTAAACGTGCCCGAGTGAATATTTTCTAGCTAGTAACAGAGGTGTTCTTTACTAACTCTACCACAGGCAAATGCTTGGCATTTAAGTGGAGAAGAGTAGAAGGGGCGAGCCCATTATCCACCGAGTTTTGAACCATGCTCTATTGGTCTTCAGGGATTCCTCGGTTATAAAAAGAAGTTCTTCTATACTAACCTGCAGATTGGTTTTTCTTTATCTCGTTTTCCTTTTCTTCTAAAGTAATTACTTTGAGGAGAGCAATTTTTCTATTATGCTCTTAAAGCCTATCCAAATCCGCCATCTTACACACCCACACCTCTCATCCCCATGGTCCCGTATCCTACCCTGCAACCCCGCATATTTTTAAAAAAATTGAAGGTATAACTATACTTCCTCAGACCCCAAGTGATTACACTAGGTATGTTGTTGTAAGGTATAACTATACTGTTAGTAGGTACAACAAAATTGTTTTTAAAAAATTATCTTACTGCACGTACATTTTACTCCAAAAAAATTAAAGGACAGAAAACCTTAACTAAAGTTTGACACATGATGTGTTGAAGATTTGGAAGACAATGACAAGGGAGACCTTAACCTATGAGCCTTATCTTTATGCTCATTCCCGTGTATATGAAGCTCAGTAAAAAAAAATTAAGGGAGGAGGAAGAAGAAGCAACAGCAGTTCAATATAGCATAAACTTGCAATAATGGAAGGAAGAACATACGATTCTTTTTTTTTTTTTTTTGAGTTAATACCTCAAAACTATCCACTTAAACTATGAAATGTTGTTGCTACCCCTG
>JACEIK010000788.1:35718-49927 GCA_018107945.1 Datura stramonium
ATTACTAAAACACAATCAAACACCGTATAAAATTAATATATAAATAATCTTTATACAACATTTGGAATCTACCAACCAAACATTGTATATAAGTTAATACATGAATAACTTTTATCCTATTTAGAAATCAAACAATATATAAAATTAATACATGAATAGCCAAGTTATTCATGTATTAATTTGGATCTTATCCAGTAACCAAACGGCCCCTTACATTATGCAAATGACATTCTTATCTTTTGTGATGCTAATGAGGAGCAACTTAAGTTTCTGAGGGTAATTTTAGTTCTATTTGGAAGTATTTCTGGACTCCACGTCAATTGGAGGAAAAGCTCCCTCTTAGAGTATCTAGCTTCAATCTTGAGGGGGGTGGAGTTGGGTCCATGCCTATTGTATATCTCAGTATGCCTTAAGGGGCACAGTCAAAATCTAAGGAAATCTGGATGTTGTAATTTGGCAATGTGAGAAGAAACTAACCAGGCAGAAGTCCCAATCTTTTTCATTGAGAGGAAGACTTACACTTATCAATTTGTGTTAGATCCCCTCCCTACTTACATGATGTGTTTGTTTCGAATTCCAATGGGAGTTATTAAAAGACTAGACAACATAAGAAGAACTTTCTTGTGGCAAGGAAATAATAAGGAGAAGAACGGCTTTCATTTGGTAGAATGGAAGGCCATAGACGTGAGCAAGAAGAAGAGGGAACTAGGAAACAGGGAATTGAAGTTTCAGAACATGACTTTAAAGATGAAATGGCATTTGAGATACACTCAAGAAGATCATCTGTTATGGGGAAGATCTATCAAACGAAAATACGAGGAAGAGGACAAATGGATGACCAAGCGGGTCAATACTCCTTATGGGGTCAGTTTATGAAGCCAGTCTACGGAGATCCAGTAGAACCCTATGGCCTGATTTGAAGAATAATTCATCCATCAAAGTAGCTGAAAGCAATAAAACAGTTTTTTGGAAGGATGTATGGCTTGGGACAGAAAACCTTCTGGAGAGATTTCCTGATATTTTTAACCTAGTACAGCATCAACAAAGGCACTGGCAGAACTTGGACAAACCAAGGATGGAATCTTACCTTTAGAAAGATGCCTAATGACTGGGAGCTGTATAGGGTGACTGAATTTTACAACTTTCTTGGACATTTTGATGGCGTACAGGAAGGGACAGATAGATTTTGGTGGAATGGGCACAGTAGTGCTGCATACAAGGTGAATGCAGCCCACAAAGTTATGAACCAAACCAGTCATCAAATTGAACACTGGCATTGGAAGCATATCTGGAAAGCTAAGATACCATATAAAATATCTTGTTTTGTTTGGCTTCTAGCAAAAGAAGTTGCAGTTACTCGGGAAAACTTGATGAGAAGAGGGATTACTCTTTGTTCCGGATGCTTTGTGAGTGGGGAAACAAAAGAGACAATACACGATCTTTTTCTCCATTGCAAGTTAAAAAACAATTATGGAGGATGTTCTTGAATCTAAGAGGCATCATTTGGATAATGTCAGGCAAAATTTCTGAAACCTTAGTAAGTTGGGCAGAAGTAGGATTTGAGGCAAAAGATAAGAGGGAGATGGAAGATGGAGAATTGTCCCAGTGAGTATTTGGTGGACAATTTAGAAAGAAAGAAATTCTAGATGTTTTGAGAATATGAGCAACTTTGTTCAAAGATCAAATTGAACTGTATTTTGCTCTTTTGTTTTTAGTGTATACAATCCTAGTCAGGAGAAACTGTAGAAACTCTTCATGTACTAGACTCTATTTAGATGGTCAGAATAGCTTTAGTTTCTTAGAAATAAATTGCAAATATGGTTTCAGTACAAATGTTGTACTGTTTTGTTCAATTATAGTAATATACAAAAGTTAGCAGTTTAAAAAAAAAAATTATTTGAGGACTCAAAGTTAGTTGGGTTATTGCAATGAGTTTCAGGATAAACCAATCATTCTTGTAATCCTAGTGGGCTATTAGTTAGTTCTTGACTATGCTCAGCAAAGTCAATTAAGAAGGAACTGGTAGTAACTGGGAGGGTCTGTACATTAGGTCCCCAGATTAATAAAAAACTCAAGTGGATTCGAAAGAAGCAATAGAGTTGACTAGCAAGAAATCGGGAAAATCATGACCTAGAATCCCTTCTTTTAATTGTTAAAAGTAGTATATTAAAGATCAACATCAAGATGTTGCCAAAGAATGTACAGGGAAGCTACATCATGGATTGTGTAATCCGCTCAAAAAGTCAATCATAGCATCTAAGGCATTTGCAATCGCCATGTTGCACCCAAAAAATAATTAAAGATATACATGTATATATGGTAAACTTACCGACTCCTTTTTGATCTAAAAAAATCTTGCATTCTTCCCCTTCCACATAGTCCACCAAATTGCTGAGAGGCAAGAGATCCAAATTTAACTTTGCCTTTGCCAATCCTCTCAAGTGCCAGCTTTGTAGCAGATCCATTATTGTCCCTGGCATTGTCCATGTGACTCCCATTCCCAAAATATTGAGTATGAAACTCAATATCTGTGATATGAAGGAGCAGCGAAGAAAGAGGTGGCTAGCATCTTCATTGTGGTTCTTGCAAAGTGGGCATCTACTATGAATGTTGATTCCCGTTTTCCAAAGAAGATGATGTGAGAGACATGCTTCCCTTGCCACCAGCCAAGTAAAACATTCCACCTTCAAAGGTGCCTTGTTTTTTTCAAATACATCACCAAGGCCAATTGTCCACGGTGGGGTTTTAGTTTCTGGTAGCATGCCTTTACAGTGAACCTTCATTTGGCATCCATAATAAAGAATCTGATCTTGGCAGTAAAGATGGTGTTTTGAAGCTGGAGTGCGCAGAGACTATCCATTTCTCAATCATTTAAATGCCACCTAAAAATGATACTTCATCCCTGGTCTGATCTGTATTTGAAATTGTGGCTTCATAGTCTTGCGCCACAGTGAAAAGAGTAGGATATTGCTCCTTTGAGGTGATTGACCAGGCCATGTATCTTTCCAAAAACTCAATTTTATGCCATTGCCAACAGCTAAAGAAGTGTTGAGCCGAAAAGAGTTATGTTTCCAGACGCCACAAATACTGGGAAATTGTGGTTGCTTGGTAATCCAGGGATTGAGAAGATCATATTTCATAACAACTACTTCCCTCAACAAAGTCCCATCTTCCATATTGAATCACCAAACCACTTGTGCTGCAAGCTTAAACATTGAGCCCTCAAATCCTTGACCCAGATCCCCTGCTCTTTTCTCTGTAGTACCCACTCCCCACTTAACCAGATTGTTACTTCATAAGGTAATCCACTTAATTAATTGTTTAGTTGTTTTTATTTAAATTCTCAATTCATCCTTATTTTCTTGTTTTGTTTTAGGAAGTAGGGTGATAATGCTATTAGAAGTTATTTGTGCTTATTCTCTCCGAGATTCAACACTTTGGATTATTTCCCTTTGCTACACTTGCATCTGATTAGTCTTTTTGCTTAATTAATTTATTTGATTGATTATTTGGGGCTGGGCAAAGTTCGGATCAATTTCTCAGTATGGTTATGAAGTAATGAAGCAAAGAGGAGAAGAAGTAAAAGTTGAAGATTGCATATGGAAGCTTGATTCAGACAGCTTTTATCAACACCTTCAAAATTGGACCAAAAGGAAGACGTAATTCTCATGCACTTTCCTTTGTCATGCCAAAAAGGATGTGCCAATGATAAATCCTTCTTTTTAAGTAAACTTAACAGGAGGCTTTCCCCCTTTCTCTTCCCCTCCCATTGGTTCAACCAAACCTTTTTGGTTTGAAAACTTGGTTGAACTCAATATTCAACCAAACCTTTTTGGTTTGAAGACTTGGTTGAACTAAATATATAATGTAGGTAATAAGAATATGCTGCTGATTATAGTCCCAGATTCTCATCAATGTAGAGTGGTCTTGGCATTTGTAACTGTTTGTGGAATCTTTAGGACCATCAGATCCTCATGCACAATTCTTGCATTTGCCAAGATTGAAAGCTACGGAAGGGAATTCAAGAACACAAGCTAGAGTTGATACTAGCTACAAGATAAGAGACGCACATGATATTTATGCTAATTTCTATTTTCATCCCCTGTTCTCAGCATTGATACCCACACTACAATTTGAAGACCAATATGGCTTTTCTTATGCTAATTTCCAGAATAAGTCACCAGAATTTACCAAAAATATGCCATTTTCCAACAGAGATGTACTGATTAGACAGTCCAAGTAGGATACAACCGCAATAAGATTAAGAGAGCACATTGATAAAGGAAAAGTTAGGAACCTGAAATATTTCAGCACAACCATGATAGGCGAGGGCATCTCTCTTAAGCCCAGGATGATAGGCAAGGTAAGGTTGACCTGAAGCTCGTAACCTGCAGAGAGGAATAAATATTTTTATCATCTGTTTACAAGAGAAACAAACACTCTCCCGGCACCCCAAAAAGAAAGGGGGAAAAAAAGAGACAAGAAGTTGATCAGATAAACTTTCATTTGATATGTAATTTTATTTTATCACTGTCCAGCACCAAGTACTGGAAATTTGCATTAGAAGAGATACAAATACTCAGTTCTTTCACTTCACATGTAATACTCTGGAAAAATCTATTATCGTATCCACTTCATGTATATCCACCATGTTGAACCAAAAAGCAAATGAAAAAATGTGTATATTTGAGTCTAAGTAAATTTGAGCAAGCCAAGCAGAACTCAAGTGCAAAAGAAATCTGCAGCCACCAAGTATCTAGTGAAGGATCTCATATGAAAACAAACTATGGACAGCTGCTTCTGAACATAGACAAGTAAAGATTATGTGACAAAATCATTGAACTGGCATTTTTTTTTCGAACTAGTAAATTAGTAATCGCATCAGATCAGATATCTGACTCTAAGTTAATGCCAGGGAAATACAAATTTGGAACCATTCTCTACAAAGCAAAAGAGAGAAGATTCCACCTATACAAAATCCTACTCCTGTAATGAGTCTATGAAGTCAAGCCTTATGAGGTGTTTGGCCAAGCTTTTGGGAGAAAATAAGTGCTTTAGGGAGTAGCAGAAGTTGTTTCTCAGAAACTAAAAAAAGTAGTTTCTCCCCAAAAGCACTTATTTGAAAAGCACTTTTGAGAAAAATACACTTAGAAGCAGTTTTCAAAAGTTTGGTCAAACACTAATTGCTGCTCAAAAGTGCTTTTTAAATTTATTGGCCAAACACAAATTGCACTTTTTTGATAATCACTTTTTAAAAAAGCACTTCTCAAAATAAGCTGATTTTAGAAGCTTGGCCAAACAAGCTATTTGTCTTTTCATCTTTAACCTCTTGTAGGTTATACCAAAAAGCCAAAAACTGCAAGCAAGTGTACTTAATCTTCTGTATAGCCTCTATTATCCCTTCAACGCGTCTTGCATTCTTTTCCTTCCACATTACCCAACACACACATGCTGGTACTGTATTCCAAATTTTCCTCACTGATTCATGCATTCCCCTAGCATCACAGCTGTCTAGATGATCCTTTACTGAATAGTGCATGACAAAAGGGACCCTGAAAAGTTGGAAAAACAGCGACCAGATCTGTCTTGCTACTGTGCATTCTAAAAAAAGATGGCTTCCACATTCCTCACCACTATTGCACATGAAGCATCTGCTATGGATAGACGCCCCTCTCCGCTGTAGGTTGCCTTGGGTGAGGTAGGCATCGTGCGAGGAATCAAAGAGCACATCATTAAAACATAAGGGGTGTCAAAAATATGCATAATGTGAGTATGTAGGATATGTAGGCTAGAGTTGATGTTCTGTCAAGCCTGTCTAACTATCTATATGAACGATATTCTTTCCTCAAATTAAAAATATATGAAAAAGAAAGTTCTTTTTTCATATTTCTTGAGTTCGTCTTCATAGAGTTGAACCACCTCCTATTCCTTTCATACCAAAATGTTCAAAAAATTACATAGTGGACTAGCTTTCCTCTCAGTCACTCTACCACTATGCTTTCCACACAGCTTTCCTCTCAGTCACTGTACTTCCTTATTCTCCAACTCAATAGAACATTATTAAGCAGAACCCAATTGATATCTTATGGAGAACATCACTGCCCATACTTGTGAAGTCGCTCTACAATGCAACAGTAAGTGATTTGCACCTTCTCCAACTTCTTTGCACCTGCAACATGAACTCACAACAATCCTTTTCCTCCTCAGATTGTCTTGTTGAATTCCACACCGTACAACTTATTTATGCAATAAAACTGTATGATCCCATCAAATAAATCCACACATTCACCAAGCAAATTTTCACAATAAATATTATAACGACTTCAACCTTCACAGTATTAATATGATTAGTGTTACTAAAGGTCATCACCTTGTCGATTATTGAATATAATAATGGCTGCAACCTTTGCAGTGTCAAAAAGATTAGTGTTATTAAAAGTATCAGCTCATTGTTCAAAGCGACAGGTGATGTGTATTAAGCGTCATTATCTCATTTTATCATCATTAGCATTAGTTACTGGTTATAGTTACAGTCTTTTGAGTATTTGTATAAGACACCTCAAATTGTTTAGGAGTATAGCTAGCAGTTAGTTTCCTTAAGTTTAGTTGTAGGTTGTTATTCTCTGCTGTATTTAAAAGCCTGACTGCTGAATGAATAAAATCATCCTTCAATTATTTTTCTCTATCATATTTTATAATGTGAAGCAAATAGTTATTGCGTCCTGTATGGAGGACATTGCACTTTGGAGAAACTCATGCTCCAATGAGGCACAAAGTGGTCCAAACACAGGCAGTCGATCTGATTTTAGAGTATGAAAAACAAAAAGAGAAAAGGGGGTAAAATTAAGGATCTCTGGTGTTAAATAATAGAGCTCCACTCCATGTGGGCTTCAGCGTCCTCTTTCTCATCATTATCTTCTTTTTCTTCTCGAATTTGTGACCCATAGTCTTCTAATACTACTGTTACATAGCTTCCTTTGATTAGATTCCCTTTTTCATCTCAAACACTCTTTCTTTATCTTCTAGTATGTGGTCATTTTCTTCTGCTACTTTTGATTCTAGCCTTCTTATTTGCTTCTCTATCTTGCACTGTAAATGCAGTCAGTAAGTTACTGAAGGAATTAATATGAAACTGAAGAATGCATATTCACGTCGTGTTATGGTTTATTAATTATAAGGCGCCCATCAATTTTCAATTAAAGTTATCCACTTCATGGTTGATCATTTGTAACTTGAGAATCAATTTTGTAATGGAAGTTGTCTTTCAGTGGCCACCTTGAAATTACATTAAACGGTGTTAAACTTGAGGATTGAACAAACATTATCATTCTTGTTTGCGGAATTAAAAGTTTTAATTGCATTTTGATACTGAAGGGGAGCCTTGGAGTCACCGATAAAGTTGCCGTCATGTGATGAGGAGGTCACGAGTTCAAGCCGTGGAAACAACCTCTTGCAGAGATGCAAGGTAAGGCTGCGTACAATAGACACTTGTGGTCCGGCCCTTCCCCGGATCCCGCGCATAGCGGGAGCTTTAGTGCACTAGGCTGCCCTTTTTTAATTGCATTTTTATGTCATAAGAACCAAATTCCTATATTAGGTCTCTTTTGTATTTTCAATTAACTTTTCTCCCAGGTAACCGAGAAATCCCAGAGGGCCACGTTTCGAGACTCAGTGGATAAAGGACCTGGCCCCGACCCTTCTCCACTAAAATATCAGGCTTCTATCTGCAATAAGAAACGAACCTATGACGTGCGGAAAACTACACATCATGCGTTGTGCTTTTACCACTAGATTAAAGCCTGGGAGCTTGTATTCTCAATACATTGTGCAATTCATTTCAAAAATGGTGCACTTCACTTATCCCATTCTCGCTAAAACTTTTAAGCATCGCCATTTTCTCTTAATATTTTCCTTTTGGAAACATTACATATGATGTTCTTCATCCCTTAGTGCAACTTAGATCTAAACAAACATATCAGTAAGATTTCATCATCTTCCAGGACATTATGATATTTAAGGAATGAAAAAATTTACACTTTCACCAAACATGTCTTTTCAACCTTAAAAGTAAAGCTTTGACATTCTTCAGACATTGGTGGTAAGATACAAATTCTTTTAATCAATATTTTTTTAATGAACCGAAAAAAATTATGAGCACACATTCTTTAAATCAATATTAGCTACCAATTCCCAGATACAAACCATTTTAGTTCAAAAAACATGAGGTGCTAAGATGATAACAATTAAGACGGCAAATATAGAGTACAAAAATTTCAATTCCTTACCTTTCCACCATGAGCTTTCCAAGAGCTTCAATTTCTGGGCGAAATTGAAGGGAATGAAATGACACGCGACATCTAAGCCTCTGATACTCAGCCATGCTAGGGGGAAGGGCAGACTGAGAAGAAATTCAACTTGATTAGATGATCATTTTAGGCCAACACAAACTAAGCATTCACATAAATATTAAATAGGGTAAAATCAGCAATGATCATGTTGAACTCTCCTCTTAAGAAAATAAGCATGAAATATTCTTAAATCCGAGGTTACGCGAGTGAATGTTGGGCAGCTAACTTAAATGAGTACAAAGATGTAAATTCTAGGATGGATGTGCAACCATACAAGATTACACAAGATTAAAAAACATTCTCCAAAAGATGCAAGTAGCACACATTACGGATAAAATGAGAGGTCGCTTGAGACGTTTGGTCATGTCGTGTGTCAACCTTCAGATATACTTGTCCCTAGATGTAAAGATGAGGAGTGAAAATGTCAAGGAATGAGGTAAACCTAAAACTCCCTTAATCCATGAAGACTTAGCTAAAGATTGGGCTCAATTGAAGAAAAAGATTTATATAGGTGACATTATTAGTTGGAAATATGTTTTGGTCATGCTAGTATGTTCACTTTAGAGCCTAAGCTTTTTAGGAATTATTTAGCCCTAGCAGAAATTTTTACGCCAATAGAAAAGATTGAGAACTTCTAATACTTCTTATTTTGTTTTTGTTTTGCACATTGTTGGCTTGAGATAAACTTAAACAGAGAAGCATGGTCAATGAGGATTCTTGTAGCCAATCCCAACTTGTTTCAAACTGAGACGTAGTAGTAGCTGTTGCAGAGATTAAATGGAAAACTAGACAAAGGTAGTAATATCTTTGTCCCATTTTATGTAACATTTTCCTTCTCAATTTATCAATTTGTCCTAAAATGAATAACACATTTTCTCTTTTTGAAAACTATTTAAGTATTGCATCCCCTTATCCTTAATGACATGACTTGTTGGAACCCACTTGATATAAAAAATCAGTCTTTATAAGGAAAGGAAAATGAAATTATGTGTGAAACTCCCAACACCACTCATTTAAAAGATAATACTTGTTTAAGGATAACATTTGTACTTTGCATATATAATATCATATTTGGCTTACAAGTCAAGTTTTCTTTAGTTTCTTAAATTTTGTGTGCAACTAATGTCTTCACATAAAATAGGACAGAGGGAGTGCTTTTTGAAAGATGTAAGGAAGGAAATATCCATGATCCAAGATAATATTACATATTAAAAAGGAAAAATGCGTCCCCTCAAATGCCAAAGGGATGCAAGAGCTTGCTTTGCCCGTTGACTAGCCAAACCCGAAGCAAACGCCACATAGATGACCTGAGTTTCCAAGGTAGATGATAGTGTTCATCCCTAGCACAAGTAATAGGGTCACTAATGAAAAAATGGCAGAAATATCGCATAATTTTCTACACCAGACAATTGAACTTTCTAAAATGGTGTTAGAGTTGGTGTCAGGTGACTTGGACACAAAAATGGTGATTGCTTTTGATTTATTCCAACTTTCACTTTTCTTTTTCCCAAAAATAGGCAAAACAAAATTGTTAACAAACTACGGCACCAAGAAGATAGTAAGAGTGTAGAAAAGTATATGTGGAATTGATTCCTTTAAGTATATAAGGAGTCTATGAATTCAATCATATTGTTAACATCATTTACAGCATCTTTAGTACACCAAAACTTGATATGATCTATCCGCCTTTGTACTTCAGAAATACCTAATTCAGAGATTTTTAACAAAAGAATTCTGCTACATCCCTTATTTCTCTGGAATTTGTGGTTTAGTTGATTAGAGCACCACCCTATCAAGGGAAAAGCATGGATCTCGAATATGCCTTTGATGTTCACTTACCTAGCTCATATTCGGCCGGAAGGACATGAGGAAATATTTAGTCCTCTATGTTCAATCTTCTGTCAATCTTCCAGTACTTCTCCATCGATTGTAGTTCTACACTTCTATTTCTCAAAAAAAATCCCACCAATTCATACAACTTCTTTGCATTGCACCTAGCTTCTTCAGTTCAAATGACTTATTCCTAGGCAAGAAGAAATGTTTTTATTCCATCTATTTTTATTATTTTTTTGAGATTAAAATGTTTCTATTCCATCTTATGAGCAATTGATTCTTTTGGGATAAGTGAACTAATAATTGCTATTTGAACATTTACCTAAATCCCTCTACATTTCTCACCTCTGTAAACTAGGCTTGAGTTGCTTTGCAAATCAAATATCTACCTCAGCAATTAAGGATGATTTAAAATCATCGGTGCTTAACAAAGATGGTAGAAACTCTGTTGCTCGGACTCTCCGAAAATGTTGTTGCACCCATATTGGATCCTCCAAAATGGACTACTTTTAGAAGATCCAACACGCACACAGCGACATTTTCGAAGAGTCTGAGCAGGTTGGAAATACCCCAATATAAATGGGTGTGTCAAATGATAAAAGATAAATTCTATGATAAATTCTATGATGGATGTAAGATGAGATTACAAAGAAGACAAAAGATGACTTTCTGAGAGAAAGTTGGGCAATGTTTGGGATCATTTCCAGAGATTGTTTGTTGATGTCTTGTGTCTAGATAAAAGACAAAGCTTCTCTCTCCATCCATTCCGCACTAACAGTTGTATTCCTCCTTTCACTATCTCATTATTTCCTTTTCTGGTTGCTCTCTTTCATCATTAAATATATAAAAAAAGACAAGAATCATCCTAGACTTCCTGAGGGCTTCTTCAAGCACCGAACAAGCAACTCCCTCTAAAAGTTGATCATCTTGTCAAAGGTTAGGGAGTGCAATCATAAAATCTTTGGCAGCATATTCAAGATATGCTCGTCCGATCGGCATACCAGCTGGACACCTATCTAATACCAATCTAGTAGTGCTCTCCTTTTTAAGAAAACCTCCATAGCACAGATATAGTGAATATAGTTAGACATTCAATAGTGTTTAAGCTTTGTTTAGTTCATAGTCATTGCTTTTATTAGTCATAAATGAATGTGGAATAACATGAATCTATTGTTTGCGATGTTAATAATATGAAAAGAATGTAGTAAGCGTTTTGTCTTCTAATGTTTTTCATTACATTAAGACTCTAAAAAGTATTACATATACAAGTAGAGTTGTGTTCCCTTAATTTTGAAAAATTCCACGTCTTCAAGCTTATAAATGTACAATTTACACTATAACTTTGAAAAAGGATACAAATATCTTACTACTACTCAATACAATTTAATACACATCTAAGATTCAGTGGTTTGCAGAACAAAATTGAAGGGAACAATCATACCTGTAGACATCCTCCATCTGTCAATATTAGTCCGATGACCTTTGCTTTCTTCAATCCAGGTAGAACTTCAGAAGTATAAAATCTTAGAGAAGCAGAACTTTTGGGCTTGAAAATTTTGTACTCTTTCCGTCTCCTAGCCTCCCTCAAGATAGGTGGCAGACTCTTCACAATGGTGACATCATTTGCTAAGGCTGCTATAAACTGATCCTCATTATAGAGGTATGAAAAACTCTTGAACTTGGAACTGCAAAATTTAAACATAATTTAAAATTCAGGAATGTCAATAAAGCATCACGAAAACCCTCCTTATCTTTTAAATCAAATTAATCAGGACCTGATGCCTTTTGAACGAGCACTTTCTTGGATCTCTGGAATTACAAGGGTGGCATTGAGAAGCCTTGATATGACGACCAGATCAACAATCTATGAGGAAAGGAAAACCTGTTAGGAACTCGTCACCCAACAATTTGGTGCAAAACGGGTAGAAGTCTTTTCAACAATATAAGGAGCATACCGAGTTCCTGATCTTCTCAAAACTGCCAGATATTTTTGCATAGATGAAGCCATTGTTCTGTTCAACGGCCACTGAAACCATGACAAAATAGGTGAAAAGAAAGAATCAGTTCCAATCGATGATGGAGGTACTTAACATAGTTGTAGGGAAAAAATACAGTTAACTTTAAAATGCCTAAGGCAGCGAATCAATTTCAATCTTCAGATAGCCAGGCACAGAATCTCCAACCTATAAGTAACTAGCACCATAACTGCCTTGTGTAAATTATATGCTTCTACAACCTAGAAAGCAAAAGCAACAGCACATTAAACTTCTTAGTAAAATATGGTACTCCCTCCATTCCTTTTTTTTAATAACCATGGTGTCCCAGCCTACTTGCGCACAAATTCCCTCCGGGCCATTTTATATGTTACTCTTTCATTTCCTATTAGTTCCAAAAAGATTTATATTATTCTATATCAGGTTACATTCCCACTTTACTTTAAAGCATGATCTAATAAGAATTGACATGGCACGTTGTAGACCACAAGGTACTAAGAGTACTTATGGTATGTCATACATTTTTTGCTTACATGTCAAAAGTCCTTATTTCTTTCTTAAACTCCATGCCCGATAAAATACCATCAATTTGTCAAATAATGGAGGGAGTAGCTTTTTTTTTTCAAAAGTGCTTCCTGAGGAAACTACTGCTGCTCCATTACCATCATCAGATACCATAAGATAATCTCTCCAATGCCTTCATTTCTTGCTTTATACATAACACATTACATTGCATTATATCTACTGCGTTTCCAACTATGCAATTTATCATTAAATATTTGCAAGTAAAGAAAAAGAAGAGCACAAAAGAGGGATTCATAAAAATACATAATCTAGTCAGGATCCTGTGACTAATTCAGAGAAGTAAATAACTAAAGAATTGCAAGGATTACCAGGATATGTACTTCTTGGATTTGGATAAGGGTGCAAAGGCTCCAATGACTTCACATTTCCCCACAACTTGCGAAATCCAGGACCCTAATCAATGTTTTCAACATC
The DNA here is from genome assembly GCA_018107945.1 of Datura stramonium. Lineage (NCBI taxonomy): Eukaryota > Viridiplantae > Streptophyta > Magnoliopsida > Solanales > Solanaceae > Datura > Datura stramonium. The sequence goes on from JACEIK010000788.1 coordinate 48,893, forward strand.
AAAATATAATTACAAGCATAGTGTGATGAAATTAATCTAAAAAGATGTAGCAATTATTGTATTGAGAAAATATGTATATACTCTTAAACAATGAAATAAAAGTATCCGGATTAGTACTAGAAACAAGACATAACAAAGTCTGCAACATTTTACTTTTTAAAATATACATTGAGCCCTTGGAAATTCTGGTTAGTGCCAATAAATGGTGCTGTTTGTAGATTAAATTGTAATATTCTCTACATGGGTATACTAAGTCTTCTACACCATTCAATAAAATCATCAACTTTTATCAAAAACATAAGCATGGGGCAAACAAATCAATTTAATAGATGTAGCATTATATTGAATTAGGTACATAATCTTAATCGAGTAGGAACAGTAGATAAAATAGAAACTTGTTATCATCTTTTACCTTTCTGCTGGCTAAAGTTGGAGTTAAATCCTCAGTAAAAACGGTAATTGCAGTGTATTGTACAAGATCAGCACTGGACTTGGCAAGAAACAAGTGAACGAGCAATGAAGCGAATGATAACACCAACCCTCCTAGTGCTGCCCATTTTATTTTCGATTTCATCTCAATAATTTAATATAGCAATGCAACAGAATCTCCCCACCGAATCTGCAAACTCAATTTATCAACAGAAAATAAATGTCCAGAAATTATTCAGCTGATGACCGACAGAACCGAACCCGGGGAATTAGATCAAACACTTGGAAGAAATCAAAAGAATCTTGAAGCTAAGGGATATAAAAAACACGAATTGAATTTAGAAAAAGGTATATGTAGAGTTTTAAGTGGTTATGAAGGAACTTTGTTTTAATAGATCGAGGAGAAATTGAATAGGAAGTTATTGGAATTTGATCTAGTTAGAGGAGAGAGGAGAGGAGAGTGAAGGATTGAAAGAAGGGTTTAAGCGGATTTTGCGAGATAGGAACTGGGATTGGGACGACGAGGACTGATGCCAGGTGAGAGCTTTCATCTTCTGGAACGCCACACAGGCATAGAGGCAGGCAGCAGGTGAGTTCAGAACAAGT
>JACEIK010000788.1:60856-72271 GCA_018107945.1 Datura stramonium
CTTACGGGGTGTAACACCCCCCCCCCCCTAGGAATATTCGTCCTCGAATGTTAACTTTAGCTTACAGGCGTCTTAACTCTTATAACTACTCATTCTGGAAAAATTTCGGCAGAGTCTTCCCTGTAATATGGACTATCCAAAAATCCTAAAATGCAGAAAATTCCAGTACAGACACTTCATATAATACTATTACAACTATTTCACAATAAGGCTGGAGTCAACTGAGCAATACATATACCAAAAATCACGAAACAATGACTGAATCCATAACTTACCTTAACTGCATAATCTGGACTAAGTCTGGAACAAATAAGGATATCTGGATGTCATGTCATCCTCAACTTCCCAAGTCATTCCTCTCTATTCTTGTTTCTCCATAATACTTTAACTGAAGCGACACCCTTTGTTTTCAGCCTGCGAACCTATCGATCCAATATAGCTACTGGAACCTCTTCATAGGCTAATTCCTCAGTAACTTGGACATCCTCAACTGGCACAACTCGGGAATGATCCCCTATACACTTTTGTAGCATCAACACATGAAAGATCGGATGGACGGATTCCAATTCTGAAGGCAGATCTAGCTCGTATGCCACTTGGACTATTTTTTGGAGTATTCGATACAGCCCAATAAACCTCGGGATGAGCTTACCCTTTTTACCAAATCTCATCACGCCTTTCATCAGTGGGATATTTAGAAATACCCAGTCACCTATACTGAACTCCATATTTCTACGCCTAAACTCCATATTTCTACGTCGTACATCGGCGTAAGATTTCTGGCGCCTCTGAGCTGTTAGCAGACGTTCTCTGATAAGCTTTACTTTCTCTTCTGACTAATGAATTATATCTGGCCCAATTAACCCTGATTCTCCAACCTCAAACCAAGCAAGTGGGGACCTGCATTTCCACCCATATAAGGCCTCATAAGGTGCCATCTGCATTGCCGAGTGATAACTCTTATTGTAAGCAAACTCAATCAGCGGTAAGTGTTCATCCCAGTTGCCTCCAAAATCCAGCACACATGCTTATAACATATCTTCGAGCATTTGAATTATACGTTCTTCTTGCCCATCTGTATGAGGGTGGAATGTCGTACTCAGATTAACCTGGGTTCCAAACATCTCTGAAAAGACTGCCAGAATTTAGCTGTAAACTGTGCTCCCCTGTCAGAAATGATAGATACTAGGACACCATGTAATCTGACTATCTCCCCGATGTAAAGCTCGGCATAATCCTCAGTTGAGAAAGTGGTCCTGACTGGAAGAAGGTGAGTTGATTTCGTCAACCTGTCAACAATCACCCAGATGGAATCAAATTTACGCCTGGTACAAGGTAACCCTATCACAAAATCCATATTAATTGCCTCCCACTTCCACATAGGCACTGCTATCTCTTGTGTCAGTCCGCCGGGTTTCTGATGTTCGGCTTTCACTTGCTGGCAATTAGGACATTGGGCTACAAATTCTGCTATCTCCTTTTTTATTCTCGGCCACCAGTAAATCTGTTTTATATCGTGATACATCTTTGTTGAACCCGGATGAAGAGAGTAGCAGGAATAATGCACCTCACCCACTATTTGCTGGCGAAGTCCTGCCGCGTCTGGAACACAGAGGCGGTCCCTATACCTCAAAACTCCGTCTGCGGTTACCTTGAAAACTGTAACCTCCCCTCGATGAACCTTGTCTCTGAACTGAACCAAGTTAGGGTCTTGTACTGCCGTTCTTTCACTTCCATAACTAGCGACGATACTGTCGTATTCTGAATTACTGTTGCGCTGTCTCCCGAATCTACTATACGGACGGCTAAATTGGCTAATTGATGCAATTCTCGGGCCAGCTCCCATTGTCCTGGCTTCAGGTGTTCCAAACTACCCATGAATTTATGGCTGAGGTCATCTGCTACAACATTGGCTTCCTCTGGGTGATACAAAATATTCACATCATAGTCTTTCAACAGCTCTAACCAGCGCCGCTGCCGTAAATTCAACTCTTTATGTGTGAAAATGTACTGAAGGCTTTTGTGATTAGCGAAGATATCTACATGAACGCCATACAGATAGTGCCTCCATATTTTCAAGGCATGAATTACCGCGGTTAATTCCAGGTCATGGGTGGGGTAGTTCTTTTCATGCTTCTTCACCTGCTTGGAAGCATAAGCAATTACTTTACCATGATGCATCAGAACACATCCTAACCCGACGCTTGAAGCATCGCAGTATATTGCATAACCCTCTAATCCTTCTGGCAAGGCTAATACTGGTGCTGAGGTCAGTCTGTTTTTCAACTCCTGAAAGCTCTGTTCACATGCTTCAGTCTAGTAAAATTTAGCTTATTTCTAGGTTAACTTGGTCAAGGGTGCTGACAGAGTAGAAAACCCTTCTACAAACCTCTTGTAGTAACCGGCTAACCCCAAAAAACTGCGTACCTCGGTTGGAGTTATCGGCCTAGGCCATGTTTTTACCGTCTCAATCTTCTGGGAATCTACCTGGATACCAGCTTATGACACAACATGACCCAGGTAGGCCACTGAATTCAGCCAAAACTCACACTTGAAAATTTCGCATATAACTGACGATCTCTGAGAATCTGGATCACTGTCTGTAAGTGATCCCGATGTTCTACTTCTGAGCGGGAATACACCAGAATATCATCAATAAATACTATTACAAATAGGTCCAGATATAGTCCAAAGATACTGTTCATCAAGTCCATGAACACCACTGGAACATTCGTTAACCCGAAGGACATGACTAGAAATTCAAAGTGGCCATATCTGGTCTTGAAAGCGATTTTTCGAATATCCCTCTCACGAACCCGAACCTGATGGTACCCTGACCTTAAGTCAATTTTTGAGAAATACTTTGCCCCTTGCAACTGGTCAAACAAGTCGTCTATTATGGGAAACGGGTACTTATTCTTGATAGTGACTTTATTCAACTGTCGGTAATCTATATACATACGGAGGGAGTCATCCTTCTTTCTCACAAAAAGAACTGGTGCTCCCCATGGTGAAGTACTAGGCCTGATAATGCCCTTATCTAGCAAATCTTTCAACTACTCCTTTAATTCTTTAAGCTTAGAAGGAGCCATCCAGTACAAAGGAATGGATATAGGTTGTGTACCCGGTAATACGTCAATCGCAAAGTCGATTTCCCGTTCTGGGGGAATACCAGGAAGTTCATCTAGGAATACATCTGGAAATTCATTGACCACTGGAATAGACTGAAGAGTCGGAGATTCTGCTTGGACATCTTGAACCTTGACAATATGATAAATACATCCCTTTGCTATCAGTTTTCTCGCCCGAAGATAGGAAATAAACCTACCTTTCGGCGTTGCCACACTACCTTTCCACTCCCGTACTGCCTCCCCAGGAAAGTGGAATCGGACAATTTTGGTCAAGAATTCTACATTGGCATAACATGGAGCTAGCCAATCCGTACCCCTAATTGCATCAAAATCAATCATTTCTAGTTCTATCAAGTCTGCTAAAGTCTGACGACCAACGACCTCTACTGTGCATCCTCAGTAGACCCTCTTGGCTATGATAGAGTCACCGATGGTGTAAACACTAAAAAAGGTCGTTGAAGTAATTCTGGCGTAATACCGAACTTCCGAGCCACTAATGGGGTAACATAAGACAAGGTGGATCTTGGATCTATCAATACATAAACAGAGTGAGAGCGAATGACCAACATACCTGTCACCACATCCGGCGACGACTCTGCCTCCTATCGTCCCGATAAGGCATAAGTGCGATCTGGACCGGCACCTGAGCTAGATGCCCATAATCTGCCTCGGCCTTTGCCGGTTGGAGCTAAGGGCCTACGCCCTACTAGAGATGTTGGGGCACGGATCCTACTGAAGATCTATCCTGTTAGTCCCGATCACTCTGACCCCTGGCTGGACAATCTCTCATCTGATGACCCTCCTGTCCACAGGTATAACAGGCTGTGGAACCATACCTGCATGCCCCGGAGTGACGTCGACTGCAAATAGGGCAAAGAAGCACGATGAATATACTCTACTCCACTCCTCTCTACTAGTGTGAACCTGCTGATCGTGAGCTCTCACCGGGTCCTAACTGCCCCCGACGACCAGATCCACTCCCCTACTACTGTTGTGGGGGTGGGGGTCTGGGTGGTCTGCCTGAAAATAGTGATCTGGGTCCACCCCGGGACTCCGCCTGCTGTCATTAGGCTTGGCCCTGCGGCGCTACTCCTGATCTGCCCTCCTTATCTCCCGTTGCCGCTGTCTAATCCCTTCAATATTCTGAGCAAAAGCCTGGACGTGGGCAATATCCATGTCCTCTCGCAGAGTGGCCGTAATACAGGTCTCCACATATTCTAGATTCAACCCCATAATAAATCGATGCACCCTAGGCGACATGGTATCCACAAAAGCTGGTGCATATCGGGCCAAGGAGTCGAACCTCATAGCATACTCCCGGACACTCATCGACCCCTGCTCTAGATGTAGAAACTGATCAACCCGGGCCTTTCGAATTTCCCATGGTAGGTAGTGGTCCAGAAAAGCCTCTGAAAAGATGGGCCAAGCGGGTGGGGAAACACCTCTCCCTCGGGACCTCTCCCAACTCTCGTACCACAGCAATGTTGTTACACCCCATAGGTTTCTAACATTTACTCGGCCTATTCAGACGTTAGTTAAGAGTTTTGGAATTCAATACGTACGAGGTAGGGCTCGAGGAAAGGTTGAATGAGTAAGGGGACGAGACTGCGCGGGAGAAGGCCGGACCAGCTGCCCAAAGGGGCAACGTGGCACGGACCTTGCTCCTCTGCGTTGGGCCCCGTGGCACGCCCATAAAACGGCGCGTTGGGGTCCGTGCCACGTTTCCCTGTCCACCGCCTCAAGTATATATATGTTCCCTCCTTGGATTTTATTTTATTTCACCATATCTTCGGCCAACATAGGGAGAAGACGAACCAACTAATAGGAAATCTTCCGTTTAAGCTACGAATCGCTGCCCGAATTCAAATTAACTTCGGGTATTGAAGTATAAAGCTGCGAGTAGCATTACTACGGAGTTAGTTTCGCGAAATTCGCCCAACAAATCGTAACTCTGTTGAGCTAAAGTTGTTGGAATTGCTCCAAACTAGTGTTAATACGGTCACAGACTTAAAGTAAGCATTTCTCCCTTCCGGATTCTCGAGAAATTATGTGTTTTCGATCGTGATCCGCCAAGTTGAAATATAGTTAATATTTATACATAAAGTTATCATTTTCTCCGAATTTAGTATTGAAATCAGCCTCATTCTTCCAATAACACGATTGCAGTTGAGAAGAGCAGTTGAATACGAGCTGAAACTCGCCAGTTAGTTAGTAACCGGCAATTGAGGTATGCTAAGTAAGTTTCCTTTGGCAAGGAGCAGGTCCCTCGTAGCTTTCAGCCAGCATCGTCAGAACAGTTAGCTCGTTTTTCCGGAGCCTGTAGATAGAAGGTTTACCCCTTTTGACTGTACAGTTTATGGGTAGGTCGGGGCCCTATCCCGACCGTCGTATTATTCCTAGAGGCTTGCAGATTGTATCTATTTCCCTGAGTAGTTGGATTCTCTATTATCTAGTCTATCAATAACTAAAGCAAACAAGAACCTTACCTGGCCCCCATAAGACGAAAGGTATAACCAACACAAAACAACCCACCTTGGGTTCCCATAAACCCTGGTGAGTACACATCAACCTATATAACCCTATCAAGGTCACAATTGGTCAACTGGTAACTATAGCCGTCCTACCGATCCCCCGGGTCTGCAACTGAGTCCACTCGGCCCCTGACTGTAGCTGTGTCTGAGTCCAGTGGACTCCTGATATCTACACCCCGGGCACCAGGCTCATCGGGGGTGTGGTGCCGATACGGCGTATGTACAATAGTCCAGCTATGGAATGGACTCTATGAGGACCTGGGACCCCATCTTCGTCCCTCGCAGACGACATGCCACTCTTTCTAGAGCGATGAATCTCGCCCCTGGCGGGTGTCGACACAGCTAATAACCCTGGGGTTAGTCATGGAGGGCTATATAGGCAAATTCAATCCCAAACAACGCGTAGGATACTAGTCTCAGCCAATAATAACAACTATTCATGATTAACGTACTTCTGATCGTCTTACTGGGATTTAAACTGAATTATAATGCTATAGGAACTAACTTACCGAAGGAAACTGCCTTAACATACCTTGATAGCCGATTACTGATTAACTAACGAGTTTTAGCTCATATTCAACTGTTTCTCTCAACTGCAATCGTATTATTGGGAGAATGAGGCTAATTTCAATACTAAATCCGAAGAAAACGATAACTTTATATATAAATATTAAATATATCTCAACTTAACGGAACACGGTTGAAAACTCGTAATTTTTCGGAAGTCCAGAAGGGAGAAATGCTTACTTTAAGCCTGCGATCGTATTAACACTAGTTTGAAGCAATTCCAACAACTTTAGCTCGGCGAAGTTACGATTTTTCGGGCGAATTTCGTGAAAATAAATCCGCAGTGATGCTCCCTGCAGCCTTAAACTTCAATACCCGAAGTTAATTTGAATTCGGGCGGCATTTTGCGGCGTAAATGGACGAGTTTTACTTGTCTTCCTCGTGGTTCCTCTCTTCCGCCCGCATATATATTGAAATATAACTTAAAATCAAAGGGAGAGACTTATATATACTTGAGGCGGTGGACAGGGGTCCGTGGCACGGACCTTGTCGCGCTAATTCTGGGCCGTGCCACGGAGCCCAATGCGCCAAGGAGGGTCTGTGCCACATTGCCCCTTTGGGCAGCTGGTCCGGTTCTCTCCCGCGCGGTCCCGACTCTGTGCTCGTTCGACCTTCCCCAGGGCCCCTTCCTCGTACGTATTATACTCTAAAACTCTTAACCAACGTACGAATAGGCCGTTTAAAAGTTAGAAACTTACGGGGTGTAACAGAACTAACCCCAAATTTTATTCTCTTTAGATTAATTAACCCCTATATGCAAAATGTTTTTTTGCATATTTTATAAGCATAAGACTATTTAGTACTTATTCTAAAGGATNCTATTTAGTACTTATTCTAAAGGATACTTATATAACTTTCACAAAATCGAATTATCTCTACCTACTCATTTACTTTTCTAGTCATCAAATTAATTACCCTTTTTATCCATTACAACTATTGTGAATAATTTTCTCCTTTTCTTTGTTATTTCTCTATCTCTTTCGTCTTCTTTTTTCTCCCTTTTTTTAAAATTTTTTATTTTTTATTTTTTCCTCCTTTTCTATTCATTTATTTAATGTGACATAATAGACATGATACATGTATTTCCTCTGCAAGGGAGAGAATTTTTTATTTTTATGATATGATAAATATTTACGAAAGATGACTTACGAGCCCTAAGCTAAATGTTATTATGGAATGAACGAAAGTAATAATATTAACCAAGAAGGCATAAGTCCAGAAGACAAGTTTCTAATACAACCTATACCAATGTAAGATAAGGATCGTTCTATTGGTTAGGGTAAATACTCATGTGCCCCTAGTAAGAGTTATTTTTATAAATAAACATGATATTATAAAATAACAGACATGATACAAGAATTTTCTCTACAAGGGAGAGAATTTTTTTATTTTTATGAGATGAAAAATATTTATGAAAGATGACTTACGAGCCCCTAAGCTAAATGTTATCACAGAATAAACGAAAGTAATGGTATTGACCAAGAAGGCATAAGTCCAAACGACATGTGCCTGAAACTACCTATACCAACATAGGATAAGGATCGTTCCATTGGTTAGGGTAAATACTTATGTGCCCCTGGTAAGGACTTATTATGAATTTTTGCTAACAACACATTATAAATGTCTCATTCGCTATCAAGGTATGAAGTAGCTTAGTTGATCGAGCAAAGATCAGATTCCACATACTCCCATGGTAGTTTATATGTCGATTAATCCAAGAAAATCTCCCATAATGAACTTAATGGAGATGAAATAATGAAAACGTTAAGGTCAACCTATTGATTTAAACTCTTGCTTTATTCTTCATGATATGACATATGATTTTTTTGGTTTCCTTTGTTCTTTAGTTGTATCTTATGTTTCATTCATTTTTTTGTTACATATGGTACAATTTTAAATGTATTAATGTCCCTTTTTATCAGCGCACTGCATTGTTTAATAATGCATACTCAAATATTTAGATAAACGATCGAACGACACGCTAGGTTACACACTTTCAACTATAATTAAGCTCCACTTACTTTAGGGGCAATGACATTTATTTTAGTTTTGATAAATTTTATGTCGGGTGTCTTGTCCTGATAAAATAGTTATTCATATTATGATATAAGCTTCATTAGTGGATTTAGATGAGTCTAGATGTCGATAATGTAAACAATAACAAATCCTTCTATTTATTAATTATAATGATTTTGACTTAATATAGCTTATGAATGGAATCTCTTCTCATGATATTGAACTATTCCATCACATGTCTCATGATAAGGTTAAGTTCAGTAAGTTAAGACATTAAGTATCGATCCCGCCTAGGACAGGGTCGTGATACGACAAAGTTGATATTTGAGCCTCAGATTCAAATGTCCTAAGGAGTATATGAAGTTGTGTCTAATTAAGTCTTAATTATGGGTGTGAAGTATGCCACATAAATAATTAAAAGGCTATAGGATATTTAAGAATATTATTCTTTTTTCATACTCTAGATTATGCTATAGAAATGAACCTTAAGAAAGATTTTAACTCGTGCATTACGATGTATTTCAAAAAATGTCTGCTAAGAGGAAAGTAACAACAAGCCAAATGGTTAATGCTACAGTAAAGATGAACGCCAGTGAGTTACCTCAGACTCAGAATGTTCACACAAAGTCTCAAGGTCAGTCGTTTATTCAGGCCAACTATATGTCAATTCCACCACTAATAGAAAGTACGATGGGGAATCCCACATTATACACTCCACCTCCAAATTCTTTTGACGTAGATATGAGAGAAGCTATTCAGATGCTTATCCAAATTGTTGTTGCACAATCTCAATGTCAAGGAATGACACCACAAAGTACTAGTTCTCCTGAGGGTTTAACCACTTCAAGAATGAGAAAGTTTCTCCAGATGAACCCACTAATTCTCATATAATCCAAACCTGCAGAGGATCCCCAGAACCTTGTGGACGAGGTGCAGAGGATTCTCCAAGTTATGCATGCCACGTAGACCAAGGCAATTAAATTTGCCTCATATCAACTGAAAGAGGTGGTTATTTCATGGTATAAGCGATGGAAACTATCCTGGGAGAATATGCAACTCCCGCAGTCTGGGATGCTTTCATGGATACTTTTATTGATAATTTTCAGCCCCTATAGTGGAGGAAATCCAAGGTAGAAAATTTCACAGCCCTCGGAAAAGGTATCATGAGCGTGAGGGAGTACAACCTTAAGTTCACGCAGCTAGCTCATTATGCTCTAAGGATGGTTTCCAACATATGGGCAAGGATTAACCAATTTGTGCATGGACTTGGAACTCACCTGTCTAGTGTTGCAGTATTATTGAAAAAGGATACAAACATAACTATATTGATGGCATATGCACAACAGTATGAGGAGCAAAAACAAAAGATCATATCTGACAAGGATAAGAGTCAGAACAAGAGGGGTCAGTTTAGCTAGCAACAATAAGGATTATTAGAGAAATGTTAATATGTCTTTCTTCGATAAGAGGTCATTAGGACATGTACCTTCTAATACTAGTTCACTATCTCAGAGGCATAGGTATGATCATGGAGATCATGCTAGTTGTAACACTTTTTTTTAAATGCTAGTTGTAACACCTTGCTCGTTCAAAATATTTAATAATCGTACTTTTAGGGTAAGACGAAGAGTACTTAATATGCTAAGAAGGATGTGGTATGAGGTATTCAAATCCCCAATGATTGTATATTAAGTTTTGTAGTCAAGCAGTTGTAAAAAAAAAAGTCGGCAAATTAAAGTTATCACAAATTATTTTTATAAATTTTCTAAAATTTGGGTCAATTGTCTTTGAGCTTTTGGTTTTAGGGGGTCTACTACCTACCAAATCGAAGGTCTATGGGTCTAATTTTAAACATATTAAATCGTTCACTGATAAGACTTTAGAACAAAGAGAGATTCGCGTTTTCGCGAGACTGCATAAGCAGGCACATGAAAGTAGGCTCTAGAACGGTGGAGTAAGTATGTATATATGCATGTATGTATGTATGTATGTATGTATGTGTATATGTGTGTGTGTGTGTGTGTATGTAATGCCCTGTATTATTTCAAATCAGTCCAAACATTTCCCTTGAGAGATCAACTCATCCCTCTCCTTTTTTCCGCTAGGGTTTCAAGGTAGAATTGAAGAGAAATCATCCATGGATGTTAGATCTAGGCACTATCAACATACTCTTTGAAAAGGATATGATTGTAATCTATATCATTTTTGAAATCAATGTATACATGTAGATAGTTAAAATAGGAAATTTTCACGTCCCCTCTCAAATGAAATTAGCTAACAAAAGTTTTCCTAATTTCCTCCGTGAAAGGTTTTCCTCTATAGAATTTGTTGGAAATCTTACAGAAAATACTTGATAATGTGTGTATGCGAATTTGGGCAGAATATGATGAAAGTGTGATTGACCTAATGTGTAATACAAAATTAAAAAAAATAGGCAAATGAGCTTCAACAATGTATGTATTGACTCATCATTCTCGACAACATCGTCACTTCATTCTTTCCTCAACTCTCAACCAAAATGTAAACAACAATGAAAACAAACAGAAATCAACAGTCCTCCACAACACAATGAAGATGATTATAGCCAGAACTAGAACAATGACTATTGCGATATTTTAATAGACAGCTTAGATGGGACACAGAGAGGTCAAATTGGGTGTCAACAACGCGTCAAAGGAGCATCATTGAAAACATAATTGAAATATTCTCCATAAGAATATAAAAAAAATATCCTTAAGATTGTTGAAAATCTTACGGAAAATACTTGATCACGAAACTTGTAGAGGATTGTCATATCTTGAGCCATGTCAAAAACACCGTCCTAAAAGATATTTCACCCAGTATAGGTGTATCTTTCAGAATTTAACAAGCTCTTCTGGTATAAAACTAGGAGCACAGAAACTAACAAAGATTCACAAAATAATCTTGAGCCGAAGAGAAGACAACAAGTTTACCTAGATGTGTTTCAGGACGGATTTCTACTGCAGAAGGTTCATATTATTCGAATCATGGTGCTTCACTTGAGCAACACCAACAAAAGAAGGCTTCGACGGATTTTGATCATCTGTATTTTTGCTGGTTCTGATTGGTAGAGGGTTGGTAGCATTGGTTCGATTGTAAAATATGGACATCTCTGTATATTTGAAATAAATATAGAAATATAAATATTG
>JACEIK010000788.1:96646-114713 GCA_018107945.1 Datura stramonium
AATTTTATCAACCAGTTCAAAGTATAAAGAGGTAAAAATATAAAGAAATTGAAGCGACTCAACATAAAAAATATGTAAAAAAAAATAAAATTAACCTAATATATATAGCGCAATTTTTCGATAAAAAAAATTCAAATGATGAACTCCTTGCAATATTCTGGCTCCGTCCATATCCAATACAATGCAAATGCATAGGTTTCAAGAAACTTCTACCTAATACACAAAATTTAGTTATTGTTTCAAACGTAATTTGAAATAATCATTATTTTTTAAATGTGAAAATAAAATTTAAATAAAAATTGAATAGTATAGTTAAAACACGGAATAATTTTAGTATATGATTCTAAAGTTTGAAGTCTTGACGATTGAAACTCCAATAAAATGTTTTGGAGTTTCAAATTCGATGGATGTTTTCATGTGGAGTTCAAATCTTATCAATCCACAATTTAGAAACGATTGATTGAGTTCAAACATTTTCAATCTAAGCATAAAAAATTATTGAAGTTTTAAACTTCATGAACGATTCATAAAGTTCAAACTTTTATCAGTTCAAACTCCGAGAATAATTCATGAAGGTCAAACTGATAAATCTTCAAAACTCCAATAAAAATTTTCTGAAATTTTTTCACGTTTTAACCGGAGATATTTCTATTAAAATTTTATTTTCGCATTAACAAGTGATTAACCACTGAATAGTTTTGAGACATCGGCTAAAACTTAATTAGCAATCCAAAACATTGTTATTTGTCAATTTTGTCTCCAGATAGTTTCGTCTAAATATCTTGTGTTTGTATTTTTTCAAAAAAAATTAAGAACAAATAATAAAATTTTGAACATAATAAATTAATAAATAAATTGCTGATAAATGACAACAGAACTATTAGTAGATTTATTTTGGTTATATGTTTGACAGTTTGAGTGATGCATGTCCTTTTATAATATTTTAAAAGGGGAATATTATCATAATTAATAGCTACCTAATAATAGAATATATAATTTCCATTTGGCAGAAAGAAAAAAAAGAAGGTATCAGCCTGAGCTTGTAGGTGCACTTGTAAGTTCTTTTATATATTTTTTTTTAGTAATTGTTATATTAAAAGAAAGAATATTATCATGGAATATTGTATTATTTGTTGTATAATAATTTGCATATATAAATATATTTATCCCAAAAGCCTTGGGACTAATGGTTCACATTCAATCTAATCAAAGCATGATTTTTTATGTTTTAATTTTAATGCTAGTGGTCTTTATGCCAGTATGGTATAAACTATGAAGTGGTGGTTACTAACCCGATAAAAATTTATTTGTATTCGATATTTACATTAAAACATATTAATACTAATTTACTATACTCAAGTAATAAATTGATGTGAGAGTGTATATTAATTAATCATGATTTATAATATGTTTATTTCTCATGAAAAATAAGTGTGTTTCTTACTTATTTTCTTATATTCAATACATAAGCAAAAAAGAGCCCAAGAGTTAAGAATAACAAGTTACCCAAAATTGAATACCCGTTTAAAATAATAAACAGATGATATTTGTCAAGAAGTGCAAAATCGTATGGATACGATTCTCATTTTGTATCTTGATTAATTGGATTGGAACGATTCTTTTGGTGACAAGTTCAACGGTTCTTCCATTGCATTAAGATAAATATACAATTCGTTGTTTTTGCTTCGTAATTATTCTAACAGGCACTGCTCGAAATTCGAAGTATAGGCATATATGTCTCTCAGTTTTGCATCCTCTTGTCTTATATAATACACCAGAATTACTGAAGTTACTTGCTTTTAAATTATCATTCTTTCATAATTAAAAATGAAAGCAATTTGGATATGTTGTAGATGAAGTGAAATGATTTGTTAACAAAGCTAACTACTGTAGAGACATAGAAGGAAATCCACCATCTCTAAATTACTTGTAGAAGTAAAAGTACAGATGTAATAGAGCAGATTCCATCGCCTAATAAGGCTGCAAATTTGTCTGTGCAACAAATTTCACTCTTCATTATTTTTATTATCAGTCTTTTTAATAGTGAAGATTGGTTGATAAAAATTATTTACATAGAGCATATCTTCCATTTTGCCATTCCAAATGGCGTAATTGAAGCCATTCAAAGTAACGATTCTACTTGTGTTGGATTTCATTGTTCACCAAAAAAATATATATATAAATATCTCAAACTTGGCTCTGATACCAGTTTGTTAGAAAACACGAAGCAACAAAAAAAATAGTCACAATCAAATAATAGGGATAAAATGAAAAAATAATGACAACGAGAATTTTACGTGAATACTTTTGAATAAGGGAAAAAACCACAGACTAAGAGGAACAACTGATATCATTATAGTAAGGAATTTTACACCGTGTAGGCCTAAGTAAAATGCTACAAAGACACTCAAAAGAAATAACCCTCTTTTGATTTCCCATCTTACTAAAATATCACTCACACTCTATTTTCCTTCATAGACGATTTTTCTACACAGTCTATGATATATCTCATTCTCTCTAATACTCAGATATATTTAGCTAAAATTGGTGTATCAACTAAAAAGCCGAGGGGTGTACAGTAGAGGTTGNCTATGATATATCTCATTCTCTCTAATACTCAGATATATTTAGCTAAAATTGGTGTATCAACTAAAAAGCCGAGGAGCTCCTTTTATAGGAAAAAAAGATTTCCTATCAATGTCATCAGTGACATTAGTGGACTACCAAAGTCATAAGATGCAGTGAAATAATTCAATTGGCATGTTGGCCAATCTAATTATTCGGAGGCTTTTGACACTTTTGTAGAAAAAAGAATTATCTTCCTTTTCACATAGTATCGACCCACAACACAATTCGGAGCGATTCTTTTGGCGGCAAATTCAATAGTTCTTCTGCTGCATTAAGATACACAATTCGTTGTTCTTGCTCCGCAATTATTCTAACACGCACTGCTCGAGTTCCCGATCCTAACAAACTGGTATCAGAGCTAAAAGCTAATTCGAGCTCTTAATCCTAATAGAGACATAAGTGTATTCTAGTATGCCTTAATAGAAAAATAACAAAAAAATATAAGAACAAGATAACTTGTACCACCACTAAATTGCTAAGTGAAGAAGAATGGATTTCCAACCCAGTAAATCAAATGGGTGGTGGTAGAATCCCAAACTCGAATCCATAATGTTCTAATCTTAGATCGGCCTCTAGTTATATACATATATGTCGCTCAGTTTTGCATCCTCTTGTCTTATATAATACACCAGAATTACTGAAGTTACTTGCAATTAAGTTATTATTCTTTCATAACTATAAATGGAAGCAATTTGGATATGCTGCAGATTAAAGTGAAATGACTTGTCAACAAAGCTAACTGTTGTAGAGACAGATGCCCTGAAGCATTGTAGAAGTAAAAATTACTTGTAGAAGTAAAAATACAGATGCCCTGAAGCATTAGGAAGTGTTTAAACTACATTAAGGCAATTATGAGAGGGATAATTTTGCAAGAGTTAATGCTAGAACTTTTACTCCGTTCGCGATATCCTCAACGGATGAAAACTCTTCAGGCTTATGGCTATATCCTGCAAAATCAATAACTAACAAGCATAAATATCAATCCGGACATCCTATGAAATCAGCGAATTGCCAATAGAAGGACTATGCTAGAACTTGTAGTGCAGATGCATCGTCTTTGTCGCTAGCCTAGCTTGTGATAGTTAATTTATTGTGCAACTTTTTATTTTATAGTTATCCTCCATATAGTCATCTGAAACAGGTAGCTCAGCATAGTTCTTTTAGTCAGTAGCGGAGCCAGGAATCTAAGTAAGGGGATTCAAGAAAGTGAGATGACATACCCTTGTAACAAGGAATGAATATCATGCCCATCGGGGATACTCTGCAAGGATTTTAGCATCAAGATTAGCAGAAATATTTGGGTCAGACAGTATAGAGGTAACTATACTGCTTTCTGCTCAATTGGCTTCCTATATAAGCTGCAAGAACCTTGAGTTTCATATGGGACATATGAAAGGAAGATAAGATGCACAAATAATACTAATGCGGAGGTGCTCCCCCTTCACTTACCTTGCCATAAACAGGGAATCATGGTAGGCTCGACTAATCATTTTCTTGTGAGTCAAATTTAGCTCTTGACATGCTAACTCTGTTGCCTTAGTGATTGACTCGTCTGAAAGGGCTGGTGGATCTTGATTCACTATTTCAAACTCCGAGAGTATAACTTTGCGTTTTTTAGCAATGTCCAAAGCTGACTGATGGATTTTCTCAATTACAAGATTTCGACGCCTTTCATCAATGTCACGTGTATCTGTCTCATCCAAAAGAACATGACTTTGTCATTAGATACAACAAATAGAGACTGTGCACTAGGCTCTGGATAGAATGCGTAGTACAATGTGAATACTTGAATCGCGAAATGCGTTTTGATTCATAGAGACAAAATACATTAGCTGACAGGAAGTATACCTATTTCAAGGTGTGCCATGCTCGGGATGCTGTTGATTGCTCCAGGATGCAGCTTCAGAATGCCTTGTAAAATCAAATTCATTAGATCTTATTGAGAGATCACCTAATAGTTCTCACAACAATTAGTTGTTACACACGTTAATGAATTTCTCTTTTTCCGGAGTCCCATTACCAGATGCAGATTAAACCATTCATGATTACATCAGAGCACAAAGTAGTTGACCCTAGACTAGTGCCTTCTAGTATGAGGCAAAAGACACTAGCTTACCAACAGTTCCAACAGTGTCAATGGATCCTGAATCTAGTACATGTTTCTCCACAGCTAGAGCCAACTCTGCAGCAGCCAGTCCAGCATCGTTTCTGTTTCAAATTAGTTGCGGGGAACAATGAGCCATATATGGGAATAGATTATTAGCAGCATTGCTCAGGGAGAGAATATATAAAAGACTGATATTTGCTGTTGCAATCAATATAGAATCTGACAAATGCCCCTTAATCTTGAATAATAATGAAGATGAAGTAACCGTAAACCATAGAAGATAAAATGCTTTACGGTTTGAGAGTCAGAGCGCAAGTCAGGGAACAGAGGGAGCTTACAAAAAAGAAGATGGTTTTCAAGAAGCAGATGACATGAAAATGTCAACTATATGATTTGCTTCAGTTTTCAATCTTAAAAATAATGATAAACACATAAATTAAGAAGGCGGCAAGCGCGTAAATTTTGAAAGTTGATACACTAACAGCGATGGTGCAATATTCAGAAGCAGGAAATCCCATAGTATAAAGGTTTAAACTTTCTAAAGAAATTCGAAGCAAAAGCAACTAACACATGACCGTGGTGGTTGTTATCTGTCTATCACAACATAGACATGAAACGATCATAATACTTTTTAAGTATGAAAAACACATTTACCTATGGTAAAAAAAAATGAAAGAGAAGCTGTAAGCCAGCAGAGAAATCTGCAGCTTTTACAGAAAATTCTAAATAAGAAAGGAAACCACCCTTGCGTCTGCAGAATCATGGAACAACTCTAGCTCTTCAAGAAACAGTTACCTTTCTGGCATCAGTGCAGCTCCTGCATGGCCTCCATTGCCTTCAAATGTTACTTTGATGCTTGCTGGAGCGGCAATTGCAGTCACAACACCAATGGAAGTACCTGCATTGACAGATAAACCAGCTCAACTATTGACATGGACTACAACTAAACTGGTCCTTGCATTGGATCATCAAGTGTAGGGTAACTGTTTAAAAGCAGCCAACCTTCTTTTTCTAGAATGGGACCTTGCTCTATGTGCAACTCGACGAAAGCAGAATAGCTTCCTTTTTTGAGAAAGACTTCAGACAAATCCCCCTTAGCATTTGCATAACCAGCAGACTTGGCAGCATCAGAGAAGGAAATATTCTGGCTGTCAACAGTCTTCTTCAGAAGTTCTGCAAGTTGTACACTTCCTGCCAGCAAACGGCTGCAAATATCATGACCATCAGAATCTCAATTGGATACAGAATGCGTTTAGATACTCCTATATTGGAAGTTGCAATAAACAGTTAAAAACCAAATGGAACCCAATAATTGATGTATGTTATCCATCAGAGGAAACTGGTTCAGTGAATGCATTTGCTTATACCTTCCCAGACAGCTGATCCCAAACCTCGTGGGCTCTTCTGAGGTGAACATAATCACTTCCAGTGACCTCTTAGGCTTGAAACCCAACCTGTGGTAACTTGGATTTTAAATCAGCAAACAAAAGACAGAACTCTGCAGTCAAACAAAGTAGTAGCCAAATGCAAAGTATATCTATAATTATTGAGCTTTCTGAGTTCCATGACTCGGACAATACCCTCTTTTAATTGCAAAGTTTTTATCGTATAAAATGCCACAATCCCTTAAACTTTAGCCAATTCCTTTATACATAGCTACCTTAAACTTGATTAAAGGTATTGCATGTTAGAGAAGCATTCAATGAATGAACAAGAAAAAATGTAACAAAAGTTGATACAATTAAACACTACTTTAATAATACCCCTTCTCCAAATAAAATATTTTTCTCTCTTTCTTCATTCTGTTTCAGTATCGCATAACTTAAGAGTTAATACAGTTAATGAGATCCATTTTTATACTTCCTTGATCTATATTATTCTCTGGATATACGAAAACCTTGGTTGTAAAGCACACACAAAAACCAACAAAGGAGGAATTTGAACCAAGAAGAAAGAAACTAATCATGAGTAACAAACAAAAGCAACTCAGGTAACACAGATTTGCAATTTTACATTGACAATTTCATTAAAAAAATTTCGAATTCCTAATAACCCAGAACTATAATGCAAGTAAAACTAAAGTCATCTTAATGAAAGTTGAGTTCTGTTTAAACAACTTAAATCTTCCAAATGAGACATACAAATCTAGGCTAAATTCTTCGAACTTTTAAAATTAATTGAGTCTGATGGCGAATGAGATGTTACGTTTAAACATTCAGGATATATGCATACCGCTTTAGCACATTAATGGCCTCTATTGCACCCAAAACACCAACCACACCATCATATTTCCCGGAGTATGGTATAGCATCAACGTGAGAGCCAGTTAAAACGGGGGCGAGCTCAGGTTCATAGCCTTTCCTGTGAACCACAAGATGACAGTCATGTTCAAGATATGATAGGTACAAAAGCAAGTTGAAGGGTAGATGGGTGCAAACAAATATTCAAATTAGACTATCTTCTAAATAAATGAGGACAAAGTTAAAGTTCCTCGTAAATTATATTATCTAAATCAATGCTAACCAGACCTTTAAAGCATCTGACCCCATTTAAATACCAATTTCTGAAGCTAAACCAAACTACATTAATCATTTTATAAAAAATAAAATGTAGATATTCAGAAAAGTTCATGAGATGTATTTCCTCGTACCAAATGGAAATCGAATATATTTCAACATATTAGTCAAAGTTCACCTAGCCTGAACTTTGTAACTTGAGTAGGGTGCAATTTGTAACTTGAGTAATACATAGGTATTAGAAAGCTTATGCTTTACAAGAGATGGAGAAAAGCATCATGATACATACTTACCACCGACCAAAAATGTTCCCGACAGCATCCTCTCTGACAGAGAGACCAGAAAGTTCCATCAAATCTTTAATATACCTGCATGATAAATAAGCAAACAAGTAAACCATATGTGTTTATTTTATTACTTATTTTTCAGGGCATTTCATTTTGAACTTGTTTGGCAGAACATGCTTTTCCTAACAAGGAATATAGATATAAGAAATACAAAGTGTTATACGGAAAGTACATTTTGCATGGTACCAGGTCATACACCTGATTACCTGTTCTTCTTTCGTGATTACTCAAACTAGAGGAAGAGAGACGAAGACAGTTCAATTTATTTTCAATAAAGGTACTGAACTGAGTACACCAGCTAACCAAATTCAAGTTCACGTTTGCTCGACTTTTAGCTCAGTTAGATTTTCTCAACTCTGAACCATAACAATAGCACAACTAGTATAGGCTATATGTAATGCTTTTTTATATAATAGGCTAAATGAGCAAAATATTCTTATAAGCTGCATATATACCTCCTTGCTAATACATCCTTCTCACTGTATAGAATCCTAGTGACTGAAGGTGCAGGAGAATCCGAGAAAGTTGCTAGCTCATCTATCTAGAAAGACACAAGCAACAAACTATTATTAGATAAAATTTTGACTAACATTGCACTTAATATGATACAAGTTGAAATAAATTATAGCACATACAGCTACAACATTCCTACTGAATAAAACACATATTTGAAATGCATAATATATTCTCCGAAAGTTCCAGTTTATTTAAGTTGCTGTCTTTCTCAAACATATCACAGAAAAAGGAGATGCCAATTTTACACCTTTCCATGAACTTGAGAAGTCAAACAATTACAAATCATACTCTAAATTAAGTACTTTAAAGTCAACACTACAAATTGCATCCTACTTCAAGTAAGGTGTTTTAAACTCAATATACAAACAGTAAATCACAAAAGATATCCAACTGTAATGAAAGTGGTTGAAAGGATAGAAAAAAAGGTTTGTTTTACCCCTTCTCTTGGGCACTTTGAGCTGCATCTGCTTGGATTTTTAGGAACTAAGATTGATATTCCTACTACAGCAGTTGAAATGACCTCTCATGTTTAATCCATAATCATTCACATTTCAATATGCTGATGAAAAAAGTGAAATTTACACAATTCCTTAATGCTTAGTAAAAATGATACATCATTACCAATGTTTCTATCAACAAAACTATGCCTAAGTCCCAAATAAGTTGAGATCAGGTATATGAATCCTCACTGGCCACGTTACTCCATTTAAACTCATCTCATATGGGATAAGCTATATGAATCCTCAGACCACGATTACTCCATTTAAACTCGTCTCATGCCAATATTATGCAAATACAAATAAAAAGTAGTACTATTGTAGAAGTTATGTATATTTTCTAGACCAATGTTTTAAGCAAACCAAACAAAATTATATATTTTTTGTTTGTTTTCAATAAAAAAGGGAAAACCCAATTCAGAGTTCACAAGAACTACATCTTCATAAGCTTTAGTTACTCAAGATTCAATTTTTATGACAAATTCAAGAACACTCACACACACACACAAGAAATTACACAAAAAGATTAGTACTATTTTGCTAAAATTACCTGTTCCTGCAGAGTTTCAGAGTTGACAGATAAAGAAGATAAGGAATTGGGAGCGATAGGTTCATGAATTGGGTACCCAGAAAATTCCTCCATGGTTTTGATTGTCATGTCTTCATCATCTCTTTGACCAGATATTGCTGCAAAATCACAGATGAAGCATACAAAAAAGATGAAGAGAAAAAGGGAGAATCTCAAAGCCATCACCTTTTTTTTTTTTTTTACCTTTTTTTTTTTTTTTTTGAGTTCTGATTGAAACTATACTGCAATTCCTTAATCATATGCTTAGAAGCAACTTCTTGGGTCAGCTGTGTGGTTGCATATTTTTACATTGTGGTGCACCTCTTTTAATTAATTTCTACTTTAATTAAAAATAAAAAAAAAAATTATGAGAATCATTGTGGATTTCCATGAAAAGGCCAAAAGTATCTGTCAAGCATGATCATACACAATCCTCCGCCTTGAAATAAGTGTTAACACAAAGAATGTAATGAGTTGAACTTGAGCGACCCCTAATTGGCCACCAAATTCAAGACTAAGGACTCGTTTGGCTGGGGAAGAAGAATTCCTAGACATTTTGGATCATATCCTACTCTAATGTGAGATAAAATAATGGTTTTAGTTTCAGATAAAGCTATTCTCGAATTTTATATTAATCAAATATGAAAGATAAACTCATTCCAAAGTTACACTGGGATACTATCTTTATCTTCATACCAAATGCATCATATGCATTGTATTCATTACTACAAGAAATATTTTTATGAAAATAAGTGAGTTTTCTATTTACTTTCTTGTGTTTGATATCTAAATAAATATTATTTTAAAAATATTAATATATAATCTGTATAACATACATGAAGTGGCTTAGATAGTTGGAATGAAGGTTACAAGCGTAGAGTGAAAATGAGATGCTGAACAAATGCTGGGAATGACATAATCAATCAATTACCACTTTAACTTGTTTTTCTATTTTCATTGTAAAGTTTTTCCTCATTTTTAAAAGTTTACTTTTTTAAACTATTTTCCTCCGTATCAAACACACTCCAAAGTTAAATTATTTTCAATATACCCTTAATATTAAAGAAATAATTCTCTTTAATATTGCTCAAAGTTTTATTTTTATTTTTTTTAAAAATCTAATAAATAAAAATAACTTAGTAAATTACATATTTTATATAATTTTTTAATGAACGACAAAAAATAAAAAGTATGAGTTAAAGTGATAATTAAAATGGGATGACATGAATATTTTGTAGCACTTTAAAATTTTTTACCGTGTGGTTTTTGAAATTGTACGTTAATTAATATTAAGAAGAAATGATCTCCTATCCCACTTACATTTGATTCAAATAAAATAATATTATGAAATCACCTGCATTATTAGCGAGGATTAACTTATTTAAATATAAAATATCATTTATTTTATTTTTTTTATTTTTTTTATTTTTTTTATTTTTTTTATTTTTTTTGTTTTTTGAATTTTGAATTATGTTAATTTTAATTTCACAAATATTTTTCAAAGTTTTTTGTATTTTGCGTAACATCGAAGTCTTAAAGGTTTTTATGTTTACTTGCCGGGTATGATCACTCATGTAATATTTTTACATTATAAAATAGTTAATTAGTTAATTATTTTAAATAAGTTAACTAAAATTTAATTACCAATTCAAAAGTGGCTATTCACCCATTTCTTTCTCCAATCTCAAAGTCCATTGCCATTGAGAGCCCATTTAGTGGGCCGAAATAGCAGCCCATTCAAGTAAAATCTGAACCAAGTAAGGCGGTGCAAAATTTTGCATTAGGCCCAACAAAATCAGTCCCACTCTATCGCGAACAAATCGATCGCCGATTTGTCCTTTGCCCAAGTCAATTGAATTGCCACCGTGCTCTCCGCCGTCTGCCACCTCTCTCCGTCGAATTCAGCTGTAAGTTCCATCGTTTCATCCACCTTTCCTTCTGACCCAAAAATTCAAGTGAAATTGGAGTGCCGGAATGTGAATCGCGAAAGCAGTTTTGTCTAATTTTTTTGATTTTTATTTAATCATCTCTTCTTCTGACGAGTAAGAAACCTTAGTCCCTAATTTCAAATTCTCAATGAAAATTAGGAACTAATTAAGTTTACCTAGTAATGAGAAATTAGGAATTCGGAATTAGGTTGGATTTCTTTATTTTTATTAAGCCTCAAATCTGCTCTTTTCAGGTGTATTTGGCTCCAAAATGTTTTATTTATCAAATACAAAAATATCAGTATATGCATTCAGTATTTTGTGAGTTTATTGTAATAGAAACTATAAATCTCAAGTATTTACCTAAATTATGGTATCTAGCTTCTTATAGTTGAACCTAATTAATTATAAAATATGAGAAGAAAATATTTTTCATATTTTTCTAATATATTAGGCGATTTAGAATTTGAACTAACCATTTGAGTACAGTCTGCTGATTATTACGGCGGATGACCATAGTTTGGCAGTAAAGTTCAATTTATTCAGGATAATATAGGTGATAATCATTAATTAGGCTCACGTCAAGGTTTGAACCATGCCATGCCGCAGAAAAAAGCCTGATATTAAAGTAAAGAAGAGTAGAGGGGCGGCTCTATTATCGATCAAGCTTCAATCCATTCACCATTGGCCCTTAGGGATTTCTTGATTAGTAAAAAATTATAAGTGATAATCTTTTGTCGCGGCAATCATACAACTATCTAATTTGTTATGTTTGATCTTGATTTCCAGGAGAGTGTTTGAAAAGGTAAATTTCTACAGGTCTTGGTGGGTTGAGAGACAGCCATGAGTATACTTTCAGGATTGAAGTTCATACCACGCGAACATGTAGAAAAGGTCAGCTTACTAGCACTTTCTCATCACACAGTAGAAATCCACGTGATGAACTAGCATGAATGGTATTGGTGTTAAGATAAACTTTGTTCTTTTGTGTGATTGTTGCGAATGTTTTCTTGAAATTTGCGGAAAAAACTTCTATTTTTTGGGTGGATAAAATTTCAACCTTTATCTTTTTGGGTTCTTTAGTTGTGTATGAGAAAGTCTTATGCCTCTGATGCTCATGGCCAATTTGGTGTTAGGCAAAGGATGAAAGCTTGGATGATTCTCGAAAAGAGAGGAGGAGATCTGGTCATAAGAAGGAAAGGGAGAGAAAGAAAAAGAAAAAATCTCGTTCCACTAGTTCTGATGATGAAGACCTTGATAAAATAAGAGCGAGGTCAAAGAAAAAGAAGTGGTATGCCTCAGATGAGGATTTGTCCTCTTATTCAGATGGAAGTGGGAGTGAGGGTTCTTCTGATTATGAGAGAAAGAACAGTAGTAGGAAGACAAGTAAGAAGAGAAGAAGCAAGGATGGAAAAAGTAAAGAAAGAAGTCGAAGTTCTTCATCTGAGTCTGAAAGTGAGAAAAGGAAGAAGAGTAAGAAAGACAGACAAAGTCGGCGCGAGGGTGATGAATTTCAAGATAACTTGCTTGGTAAGTATATATTCAGTTATTCTTGTCTTCCCTTCCCCAAAATTAACTGAAAGGAGTAATTTATTTTAGTTATTTTCTGTGGGTCTTTTAGATAATGACTTTGATGGATCTAAGTCATGTAATGATTATGAACTTGTGAGAAGAGAAATGGGGTTGGATTGGATGCTGCGGCCCAAAGACAATGTGGATAAGATTCCCGAATCAGTTTCTAACTGTTCAGCTGAGGAGACTCCAGCTGAAGAGGTATATTTCTGGTTGATTTCATATCCTTGTGTTACTTTGGATGCTCGTCTTTTTCCATTTTATCATATCTTTATGGTAAAATAATATTGCGGGCTTGCTTATCAAGCCTTGTGCCTTTTGTTTTTAATTTAATTTTGCTTTTTTTAGTTTGTTCATGTTAATAATACAAGAGCTAGAGCTAGTTGACGTCATATATTGGTCACATTGAAAAACCCATCATGCTATGAGTTGCTTTTCGTCCAGTCTTTGGGGATTCTTCCATTTGTTTGTTAATTGTATTTATGTCTTTATTCCAATGTATCAAAAGATTTATTTTGAATGCATAGCGACTGGACCTCCTGAATCTTTATTATACCTAGTGCTGCTACTCATGTTCAATTCATTGAAGGGAAATGAAGTAGCAAGCGTAATCTTCTCGCACTGCTTGATATTGTCATGTACTTACTTGACCAGATTGGCATCTGTCTATTTCTTGTTTTAGGTGACAAAAGTAAATCCCAGAGAACTGAACCCATATTTGAAGGATGGTGGAAGTGGTTATCCTGATGATTCAGAAGGAACAAAGAGTGGTGGTAGCCAACTTCTGTCTACTGCTGTTGTTGGTGATGGAGGTGCAAGTTGGAGGCTTAAAGCCTTGAGACGAGCTCAAGAACAAGCAGATCGTGAAGGAAGGAAGCTTGATGAGGTTGGCATTTCAGTGGTTGTCTTGCACTTCTACTGCAGTCACTTTCTAACTTTCGCAAATACAGGTGGCAGCAGAACGCTGGGGATCACTTAGTCAGCTTGCTGTTTCTGTGTCTTCCGGTAAAGCTGCACCAACCCATGCTCATCTTCATGCTATCAAAGGTAGGAGGCAAGGGGTAATGGATGACAAAGAAGTTGTTGCAGACAAAAGAAATCAGACTTATGCTAGAAAGGTAATGTTGGATAAGAGTTGGTGAATTTACTATTGGAACATTAGTTGCTTTGTATTGCTTTGGTTATTCTTTACAGTTTACACTTGTATATTTGTGATTTTAGTGCTTGATGAAATGAATTTTGAATTATTAAGTTTTCATTAAATTAGTGGTCGCTTTTTTCTCAACAATGTAGTAGTCTGATATTTAAGAATCTGACCTTGCTCCTTATAAATTCAGAACGATGCGGTGCTGTTTCCTTTACTAAAGAGGAATGACAATTTGGCTATTTTTGATCTGTGTTTTGTTGGTGTTAGTAGTCTCATAAACACGTGCTTGCAGGAGACAACCCCTGGTCGTTCTAAGATGCGAATGCCCACGAACCTTAAAGATTCTTTATCATGGCGCAAAGAGAAAAATCAAAACATATCCAATGCAGATGCGGGGCTTATTGCCACTGCAATTTCTAGTGTAAATAAATTCTCCAATGACGGAAATTTTATGCGTGAATTTATGCATGAAAAGAGTGGTGATTCCAGTCATGCTCCTGATTCTTCAAATCCAAAATCAGGGGTCTTGGAATCAAAACCAGATTTACCGGTATATGAGAGAACAAGTGAAGATACAACAAATATCAAACCAGTCTTGACTGCAAATCAATTAGCTGCAAAAGTGATGCAGCTTCGAATGAAAGGAATGCATGATGAAGCGGAGAAACTTCTGGTGAGCTATAAATTCACTCTCTTTTGTAGACTATTCAAAAAACAATGACGGTTAGTCAAGGCCATGTGCATTTCAAGTGACATCACTGATATTTTATGTTGCAGGCCTTTTAAAACAAATCAATAGTTTGTAACGTGTCATCTGCTTTATGGTTGTAGGTGCCAAAATGTTTCATCTACCGTAGATCTATTTTCTAGCTAGTATAATTTTCTAAATTGATGACTTCATCAGTCATATATTTCTTGCTTCCTTTGCCCCTTTCTTCAAAAACTAGTGATGAAGTTAAAACATCTCCATGTTTGGCAGATTGCTGTGTCTGTAAGCAAGTAAAGTGGGGAGCTTTATTATATGACTCAATGGCACTTAATATCAAGTTGACTGTTTAGGCTTCCATGGTTGTAATCAACTTACAGTGTGTCACTTTCTCTTTCCAGAAAGAAGCAGAGGAGATGAAAATTAAACAAACCGCTGAAGATGTATTGAGTAGACCACAGATTGATGGGAGCAGAAGCAGGTATTTTGGATCTGAATTGTCAGTTGGGGCTCGCTTGACTTGGGAAATGGTTCTTTTTTAAAATTATTTTTGATTTAATGCCTATCAGTAACTAAAATGTATTGGCTTTAATACTTTGTTTAGATATGTGATGCATGACCTATCTGCTCGGCAAAAGAATAAAACGGAGGATGCGGATGTGCATCTTGCTCAGAAGATAGTGCAAAACAAAAAGTATACTACGTATGGTCAGGCAGATGATGAGTATGATTATGATGATGGGCCGAGGAAAAAGTCCCGGAAGAAAGGAGGGGTGGAGAATCATAAATCTCTTGAGACTGCTAATCATGCAAGGCGCATTTTGACTCAGCAGGAGAGATGCCAGTTTTGCTTTGAGAATCCAACAAGACCAAAGCACCTGGTGGTTGCCATTGCAAACTTCACTTACTTATCGCTGCCAGTATGGCGGCCGATTGCCCCAGGTCATTGCTGCATCTTGACAACGCAGGTGACTTTGAGCTCCTCTCTGGTCATATATCTATAGGTTATATTTTCGGTCATTCTTGTGAACTGTACAATTAGCCAATAAATAGAAATCCGAAGAAATAATCTTTAGTATGCTAGATCCCATGAGTAGTGTCTTACTAGCAATGCTGAGTTCCCTATTCCTCATTTGTCTGCTTTTCAGCGTTTCAAGAGATCATTATATAAGTTTCTTAATTTGACTTTTAACGATAAAAAAGGAAGAGATCATTTATATCAGAAAAAAGTATCTTCTTTTGTGGTAGATACTTCAGGTTGTTATTGCTGCCAAAAATCTTGTTATAGTGGCACACCTTTGCTGCCAATTCTTTTGCTTTTTTTTTTGTCATTATGACCATTGCTTTCTCTCGCAACAGCATGAATCAGCTACAAGATCCTTGGATGATAATGTCTGGGAGGAGTTTAGGAACTTCAAGAAGTGCCTCATTATGATGTTTGGAAAACAAGAGAAGGATCTCATTTTTCTCGAGACTGTGATGAGTTTGGCCCGGCAGAAGCGGCATTGTTTGGTAGAGTGCATTCCATTGTCCAAGGAAGTTGCAAAGCAAGCACCCTTGTACTTTAAAAAGGTTTGCAGAACCATCTTGTTTGTCGTCCATTTTATTTTATAGCACTGTCTCTCAAATCTAGTTTGGATGAGTTGGAATTTAGAAAATATGAGGTTTCCTAGTTTTCCGTAAAACGTGATATGAAGGGTTTTTTGATAAAACATCCGAAGGGTTACCAGTTGGCCTTTTGTCAAATATGGTTAGAATTTGGTCTGGAACTGTGATATATGAACTGTCGTTATAGTGGTAGTGAGTCTCGTCTCTTGGTCTTCTACTATTAACTAATCATAGAATGTGCTAAGACATGTTAATGGCCCCAGTGATTTGGTCTAATGGTTAGAGAATAACAGGTGATGTATGTGAGAGGCGGGTGTTATGTGTTTGAACCCGGGCATAGACATAAGTCTTGTATTTAAGTGGAGAAGAGTGGAGGTGCAGGCCGATTATCCACCAAATTCTGAACTGCACCTTTGACCCTAGGGAATTTCTTGGTCCTAAAAGAAGGTCATGGGAATTGGAAACTATTGTTCTCTCAATTGCAACTTTGCTTATGAACTAATGCTTATGTATTGCTGTGTGAAACAAAACATAGAATTGTCTTTGACTCTTAATATAGACCTGTTAGATATTCAAAAATCAAGTCGCTTAGGATTTGTTTGGAGCAAAGAATGAATGTGTGTCTGGCATGCGTGTTCATACTTGTTCCTTTTCGCTCTCTTCTATTCCAATTTGTTGCTGTGTCTATTTGAAGCAATGTTCTCTTCTGCACTAGCTCATAACAAATATCGACTGTAGGCGATTGATGAAGCCGAAGATGAATGGAGTCAACACAATGCTAAGAAGCTCATAGATACAAGTGTAAAGGGTTTACGGGCTTCAATCCCAAAGGATTTCCCCTACTTCCATGTTGAATTTGGCTTAAACAAGGGGTTTGTTCATGTAATTGACGATGAAAAACAGTTCAGTAGCAGTTTCGGGCTCAATGTGATAAGAGGGATGCTGAAGTTGCCACCTGAAGACATGCATCAGCGTCAGAGGCGTGAATCAGTTGACACACAGAGAGAAGCTGTTGCGAGTTTTGCGAGAGATTGGGAGCCTTTTGACTGGACTAAACAGCTTTGAAATGACTAACATAAGGTGTATGTACCTGTTGTCTGAGTGAGTTTCTTATTTTTAGCTGGAAGTACGTCGGTGGAGGCTGTATTTGTAAAGGAAAAAACGATTGAAATACATCGATCAATGTAGATTCATAGTACCACTACTCTTTGCATAATTGTGGTATATACTTGCTTGAATTTGACCTTGGAAATGTAGATTGATGCATCTTTTTTGGGGTAAAAGCATCGCAGTAGAGTAGCCAAATGGAAGAGTAGAAGAGAATGTTGAGCTTTATTTTTTGTACCTGCAGTAACTTAAATTTACTTCGAATTTAGAGAATAGTAATTCAATGGTACTCTATATTGGATGTATTTTATAATTGATGTTTTAGCCTTTAAAGGATCAACATGTGATTGGGTATCAATCGTGTAGACACGCCTGTCCGGAAACAAAATATTGTTTGGAAAAGAAAAAAAATCACAAGTAAATTTGGTCTATCAAATATATCAATCAATTATAATAACGGTGCGAACAGAGATTTTCTTATAAATTATTTATAAGTTAAAAGATTATATATTTTTTATGTAAATAAAAGAATTCTCCTGTTTTTATACACTTTGTTCAAATTTTATTTTCCTCCATTTTTTGATTCATGCCTTAAAAGTCAACAGCTTTTACCATCAAAAGTTAAATACATGATAACTCTACTCTCCAAAATTTCAAACTTAAATAATATTTTTTATAAGAAAACACCCACATTTACAATAAGATAATATTTTTATTAGTTACAATTTTGTATTACTATAATTAGATGCTAAACAAATTTCATACGTTTAGAACAGTTCAGTCTATTTCGGAAAATAGCTTGATTCACTCTTAAAAATAT